>OMKN01043341.1:3456-25833 GCA_900302345.1 Melanonus zugmayeri | reverse complement strand
CCCTCAACACGGGTGCCCCTCAGGGATGCGTGTTGAGCCCTGCCCTCTACTCCCTGTACACCCACGACTGCATAGCCATGCACAGCTCCAACGTCCTCATCAAATTTGCTGACGACACGACAGTGCTGGGCCTGATCGCCGATGACGTATTGGGCACCCCTGGCCTACAGGGAGGAGGTTGGATCACTGGCACGGTGGTGCCAGGAGAACCACCTCGCTCTCAACGTCAAGAAGACGAAGGAGCTGATCGTGGACTACAGGAAGCGGGGAGGAGAGCACGCCCCCATCTCCATAGACGGTGTTGCTGTAGAGAGGGTCAGCAACTTCAAGAAACAACAAATTCCTCAGTGTGCACATCTCCGAGGACCTCACATGGTCCACGCACACCACTCATGTTGTGAAAAGGGCCCAACAACGCCTCTAATTCCTCAGGCGACTGAGGAAACTCAGCATGAGCTGAAACATTCTACATTCTACACCTGCCCACCTGGCCAAGGCGACTCGGATCACCAAAGACAATACCCACCCCAGCCACAAACTGTTGACACTCCTACCGTCAGGCAGGCGATACCGCAGTATCAAGAGCCGAACGAGTAGGCTGAGAGACAGCTTCTACAACAAGGCCATCAGGCCCCACTGAAATATAAGTAGTAATAACAATAGTTCAATAACCTGTACTTATGCAATAATAATAATTCCAACAACTTGTACTTTTGCACATCATTTTGCACTGTTCTATATACCGTATAACAATGTACATTCTATTACATTGATATATATATATATACACTGCACCTTTACCTTCTTTTGTATAGTTGTACATTGATATTTTATGTTATTTTATTATATATATATATTATTATTATTATTTTATTTTTTTTACTCTATTCTATTTGATAAAAACTGCTGTCCATTGTCAGGCGTTTTGCACAGAACGTTTTCACTCTCTGGTTACACTTGTGTAAACTGTAAAGTGACAATAAAGAATCTTATCTAGTGTAGCATAGCATAGCACTTTTCATCGTTTCTTAGGTTTTGAAAAGGGGGAAAAAATGATACCGCCTTCCAACCTCTCCGGGTACCGTGTGTCGCTATTACACGTCCCCCAGAAAAACGTTTAACCAGAACTATCACAAGAATCCACAAAACCAGCCTAAAAGGACCAAAATCCGGGTCGATTGCAGAGCACAGCCGTGTTGTTGTCGGACCCTCAGACGGACCTGACATGCTACGCTGTGATTGGCCAGTCTGCGTCGAGGGGCGGGGCTTAGCGAGTACAGTACAACACAACTTACATGCCACGTATGATAAGATGGACAAATAAAGTAAAAGAAAAGCATACCCAGATAATATTGTGCAGCAGCTCGATTGGCGAGAAGAATAGTGTTGACGTCTTGGTCGTCACAGTTCGCGTTCAAACCTGCTGTGTACGCCACCACTGCCTTTTTATAGTTTTTCTCTTGAAAATATGCGTTCCCTTCATTTTTCAGACTGATTGCCTTTTCTGTAGAGAATAAAATGTATCAGACGAATCACAAACAGGAAGGCCAACAAATAATCTATTGAACCTTTATAGAAACGTCAGTGTCACACATACCCTCGGGAGTCCGGTCTTCGTCGTGGATGAGGGCCTGGAGACAAGCCAGCTCCGGGTGCGTTTTAGGGTCGATTTCTTCTGGGGCTTTCTTCATAAACAATGGTATCTTATCAAACTCCTACGAAAGGCGTGTAGAAATGAGCAAGGCATGACTATAAAGGCAAAACACATGTACAGTGTACATGTGTTTTGCCTTTATAGTCATGCCTTGCTCATTTATATTTGTTACTGAATACACATACACGGTTTGTGTGTTCTTTGATATTACCTCTTCCCAATTGTCTTCGCTAAAACCATGTTCGTATCTTTGTTTTGTAAATTGGTCCATAAACTCATCCCAACCAGCATCGCCGTCGTCCGCCGAAGCCATTTCTAATCAAATGAACTGTCAAGTTAGTTTACTGTATGGACTATTACTCAAATGTAACGCTACAATCTACACACGGGTCGCTATATGTACTAACTTAATGCATACTTACTTAATGCGTAGTTGACTGATGTAAGAGAAGTCCCCTACCCAATGCGGAGGGGACGGCGCTACGTTCATTAATGTCCGTACAGAAAACTCTGGCGCGTCATTGGTTCCGCAGCCAGCGCGCTATATTTGTTATGACAAGTACATTATTTATTAATAATACTAGTAATATCAGCACTACTACACAATAATAATAATAGTATTTTACTACTAATAACATGTAACATGTAATAATAACATGTATTCTTACCAAAGAACAAAATGTAACAAACAATAAAATATATATACTGACTGAATGATTTGTGCTGTACAACCGTGTCCATGTACGACCATCACACTGAATACATACACATTTTTATTTATATTTCATTCTATTAATTCATCATCATCATCATCATCATCATCATCATACAGTTTCCACCCTGCTCAGAAGGTCGACCAGTCCGTCTTTACTGAGAAACATCGTCTCGTCCGTTTGCTGACAGATCACCTCGAACTGCGGCATCTCCTCTAGGGCGCCCTGCCCGACCACCACGACATAAGGGTAGCCCAGCCGGTTGGCATCCTTTAGCCTCTTACCAATGGTCATCTGGGTGCGGTCATCCAGCACCACCTCTCCCTTCAGACGAGGCAGGCTCCCCTGCAGCGCTTGCACCACTCCCTCGGTGGAAGCCACTCCCTCCTCAGCTACCTTGCTTCCCTTCTTGGGCGGTATGATGCACACCTGGTATGGCGCCAGAAGCCCGGGCCAGCGGATCGCCTCTTCTGTGGACATCACCTCCACGGCCGCTGCCAGGATGCGCGTCACCCCCAGACCGAAACAGCCCATCTCGCTCACCACGGGCTGGTTCTGGTGGTTGTTGAATGTGGCGTTAAATATCCGGGAGTACTTAGTGCCCAGGTAAAAGGTGTGCCCTACCTCTATACCCCTCGACTCGGCCAGCGTGCCGGTGTGGCACCGTGGGCAGTGCGTCTCGCCGGCGGGCAGGGTTTCTACATTGGCGGAGAAGGAGCAGCTGCTGCAGAGTAGCAGCCGGTCCTCGCCTATGTCTGCCGGCAGCTGGAACTCGTGGGAGAGCGTGCCTCCAATGTTCCCCGTGTCCGCCTGCACCTGAACGCAGTACAGGCCCAGCCGGGAGAACAGCCTGGCGTAGGCGTGACACACTGACTCATACGTGCGGCGTGCGGCTTCCTCACTGACATCGAAGGAGTACATGTCCTTCATGTAGAACTCCCTGCCGCGGAGCAGGCCAAACCTTGGCTTGGGCTCATCCCGGAATTTGCGGGTGATCTGCCATTGATACAAAAATGCCAGCATGTCATGTGTCAAATGTGTGAAAATTTTTTATCATCAAAATGTGCAGTACAATAAATAATAATTAAATAATAATTCATTTTATTTATATAGCGCTTTTCAGTGACCCAAAGTAACAGTACAAAAACATTGAGAGAGTGACGGGTACAGTACAGGGGTGAAAACGTGCAGACAAGCAGAAGACATGCAGTACAGTACAGTAACAGAAACAGTACAATAACAGATGGGATGCATTGACCGGCTACTTTTATGGCTGACATCAATAGACTGAAAATTGGGGTAATGTGTACTGTGTAATGCTAACCTGGTAGAGAAGAATAGGGAGCTGTCGGTAGGACAGGCTAGCCTGGTGGGCCACCAGGGTGGTCACGGCCTCCTCGTGTGTGGGGCCCAGGCAGTAGTCTGCCCCATGGCGGTCATGCAGTCGGAACAGTTCCTTCCCCATCAGGTCCCAGCGCTCGCTGGACCTCCACAGCTCAGCCGAGCACAGGCTGGGCATGTCCAGCTTCTGACCACCGATGCCCTGCATCTCTTGATCAATCAGCCGCACCTGTTGATATAAGGCTGAGGTTCTTCATCACGGTACCTTGCTGGGAAAGCCCTTTTATCTCGGGAAGCGCCTCTTTGTTGTTGTGTTTACCATGTCTGTATATGGTATGGTGCTGATTGTGGTAATACAATTCTGACAAATTATCCAAATTATTTATATTTTATTTGGGTAGCACCTATTATTTCAGTGTAATTTGTTGAAATGGCATGGCCATCCGTCAGCTATAAGTGATTGAAATGCTCTGTGAGAATATCTTTTATGAGTTGACTGTGCCTGCCTCTGTCTGAGACTATTTAGATTTTAGGCTCATTTTTGAGCAATCATCTGTTCCCGATTGGTTTCTGGGAATCCATCTTGCCTGTCAATCACAGTTGTGTGAAATGCAACACTTCTTAATGGAGGAGAAACATAGGGAGGGTGGGAGCAGAGAGGGAAGGGACATTTTGTTGGTTGTTTAGTTTCAAAATCTTGCTCTCTTCTGCCCAATCTCTTTACAACTCTCAAATCTTACCTACAGCAGCTTTAAAAACAAAATGTAGAAAGTGCTTTAACATGCAAAATACATTTGTCAAGTATTTTTCCCTACATACTTTGTGCAGTTGTAATACAAAGGCACATGCCCCAATGAGTACTTCTTGTAGAAGATTGCCCTCCACTTGCATTTATTGTATAATATAACCTCACCAACTTTTCCATGGCGCGCACAGTAGCAGGGAGGTAGTAGTAGCACCCTGGGTTGGACGGGTGGATGAGACCTGACTGCTGCATCAGCCGCTGACTCTTGCAGGTCATCTCTCCTGGTTGTCGACTATCTTGGCCTACTAGGGTTGCGGACCGAGGTAAAGTTAGTTTCATATTCGATATGCATTTGATAGTCAACATTCAACATTTGGCGTGGAAGGGCTCATTAGTAGGGGTGTAACGGTACACGTATTCATATTGGTTCGATATGAATACGTGTTTAAAAAGAAAACACTTTTTCACAAACTTTTTAATTTTATGTTCTCAGTGCCACTGCGCAGACAGGCACCGTGCTGTCTGCCCCAGTACTTTTTCTTTTTATGTTGGATGAAATATTATTTTATGATATTTGTTAGATATTCACATCGGTTTGCAAAAATACCAAAATAATACATGTATTGTCCTACTTCCACCACCTTTGTTTTGTCGATAAAGTGAATGACTTTACCCCGGTGGTTGACCCCCTGGTACAGACGAGACACCCGCGGTACCGGCGGTGCGTGTGAGGCACCGGTAGAGGGGGGGTGTGTGTGTCCGGGCCCGCCGGTAGAGGGTCTACACACGAGGGTTCGGGGGGCGCAGACCCGACGTAGTAAGGACGTAGTGAGGACCTGACGTAGTAAGGGCTCCATGGTGGATCCAGGCGCTCCGTCAACTTAATGAAGGAAAGTGGTCGGTTATCATTACTCTGCGCCGTGCATTTCAAGGTCAGCAACACTCTGCGGCTTTCTTCTTCAAATATATAGCCTACATCATTATACGTCATTATACCGACTGCTTTGACGGAAATGACCACAGTTATCAATCAAACAAACACATTCATAACACGTCAATGGTTTTCAGTTCACTCCGTTTTAGCAGGATAGCAACGGTCCCCGGTTAGCAACAACAACTACATTAAAGCGAATAAACACCTCTCACCTGGGTGTGAAGTAGTCACTGTGTAATCATATAGTATGTATGGTATATATTATTATATATATATTATATTATATATCTGAGTGGGTCGTGCATCACAGCTGGTTAACGCACTACAGAACAGTGATGAGTGACGTCGTCTTCCTCACTGCGCGCCCGTGCGGTCCCACGTGTTGCGGGCCCACGTGTTACCGTCAGCGCCCCCTCCTGGACCGGAGCGGCTCTCTCTCAGAACTTCACAACAACCACACCGAGAGAGAACATAAAAGAACACATTACAATTATAACATTGATTTACCACTGGCCATGTCTTTATTTGGAGTCCTGCGCCCAGACCCTTTACCCCCCACCATAACCAGACATCTATACCGCTAACCTAAAACAAATCAAAACCGAACCATTTCTAAGGCATGAAAGTCATGAAAATAACCACCAAGACAATATGCTTGAACACGTTTTTTTTTATTCTGACTGTGCCGAATTTGAGATAGAAACCAAAAGGCGAAAGATAGTATTGATCTATGAAGAACCAAAGGCAGCCAGTAGGCGGCGGTGGTTCACGTCATCCCAACACTGCCCTCTCGCCATTCTAGTTGCTATGACGACCTTCAGCATCCTAACAACACAGTAGGTACAGAGTAACACGCGTCCTGCTGTAGCACACGGTAACATGTCCACCTCCACAGCAACACTGAAGATACGCAGGCCTTCTTTGAGGGTTATGTCGTAAGTTCACATTTGAATCTTATAACATGACTAGTTTTCTATTCGTGATAATTGCATAATCCTGCCATTATAATAAGTTGTGTTCACTTCAAATATATTTCATATTTGCACTCACTATGCCATAAAGTAATTGTTGTTTGTTTTCTATTAAGTCTGAATGACAGCAAGGCATCAGACAAGATTTCTCTCCCAACCCCAAAACAAACATTCAAGGTAATGCAATCTGAAAAATAAAGGACAAATAGGCTAACTAATGTAAGGACAATTTTGTTAAAAAAATCGAACCATTTTTGTTAGATATTTCTCTATTTCAACAATGTGCCATTACATATAATTTGTAATAGGACTTTATGTGTGCCTGCCAAGACCATGTTACATTACGATTCATTTATTTAAATTGTACTTAAAATACTATTGTAGGTGTTTGATGACAATGGTGAGGATGTCACCCCTAAGCCCCTCTACCAGCCAGATCCAGGGTCCATCCAGACCAAACACAGCAAGATTCTTGCCAGTGATGCTTCTGCTGTCACCTCATCACACTTCTCAACCCTATTCCAGTCAACCACCAACACAAGCTTCACTGAGCCCTTCAGCAGGTTGGTGAACACCTCATGTAGTGCCAGTTAGTTACCAGGGGCTGTGTTGAAACCATTGGCGTTGGTTTTGTTTGGCGATGAATGTGAATGGGAGTCGTCCACTTGAGGATTTGGCGTGTCAGGTTAAAAGTGCAATCAAATCAAAAGCTTTTTAACCATTGTAGGATTTATTGATATGTGGATAACATTTAAGATCAAATATCCCCATTTCACCCTCCTCAAAAAATATATAGGTAATTTATTAAAACAGGATTCACATATTTTAAAGGATTTGTATTATGTTGTTGTTTTGTATTGTTTGTATTTGTATTGTTTTCCAGGTCCTTCTTTGGGAGCAGCACAGTGTCCAGATCGAGCCAGTCCACCATGGAGTCCTTAAATGAAGATTTTGAGGATCCTGCCTTAAAAGGAGACATTCCCATTACCCACTTAGGTCAGTGAGCTAGACCTGAGTTTCATGAACACATACAAATAATATTAATATCAGGTGGTATCAAGTCAACTATTCAATTCATTTTGAAGAGAAGTTTCTAAAATGGTATATGGTAGATTAACCCCATATTCATACCTTAATTACCATTTGGTATGACTCATGCATAACTTACCACATACTTCAATGTAATGAACATCAGTTTAATAATTCATTAGTGCTATATACCACATTTTCTATCCATTTCCATCCATCACAGTTTTCTTTTATTATAGATAAACATGTGACCTCAATTATTATCCCTGGTACAGGGCTATAGCAATGCATTTCCTAACCATATAAAGAACACACTTTACAGATTTACACATCATTTACACATCAACTCCTATTTGATTGGACCAGAGTGGCAGGTTCTGGTCCACATAACGTCAATAGCCCGGAGATCCATTGTGGTTCTCAAGGAATGTCCTTTCTTTTGAGTGTTCAGAGGTCCAGGTGAAAAGGGAGGAGGTGAAAGAGCAGGTGAGGGAAGACATGCTAGAGGACGTGGTTGACTGCTACATCTCGGAGACGGACACCATCACACTCTTGGAAATGCCCGACGTCTCCATGTCAGTGGATGCAGAGGATGCAGAGTCTGTTAGGTTCGTGTGTATGTTCTACCCTGAAAGAATGTCCTACCAGGTCATTGCAGAACCATATCCATTGTCCATTAAACACAAATTCACCCGGGTCACTGACAGGTTCTTGTCCCAGTCTGGAAAACATAAATGATTCCTCTTAATTTCCAGGTCTAAAAATAGTCATGCAAATGACCAAAACAACCAAAACAAGTCAAGTCATATTACAAGCTAAAATTAGACAACAAGTATGTCCATGTGCAATCAGGAAAAGCACATCTAAAACCAAATAATAATAAAAATAAAAATAATAATTCTGAAAAATGCAGCGCAGTTATATCAAAACTGTAAACACTACAGTTAAAGGCATAAAGGCTGGGAAATGTCTGGACGTATTCCACGAGTGAAGCGTTCCAAACCTTGGTTAACTACATCGTTATTGAATTGTAACGCTCGACTCGTCATCTTCACTATCAGAGAAAGAAACCTCATCTATGCTGAGCTTTGCAAGAACAGGACGGGCAATGATAAGTACATGGAGCGGTCGATGCAGACGTTCAACGGAGTGTCTAAGACCAAGAAGATCCAGACTGACAGAGTCAACATGGTGGATGCAGGTAGAGTTGCAGTACATCCTCTTCTACTGGGTCATGTCAGTTGAATCTAGAGGGTTCAGTTGATGCAAAAAAAGTTGAAGGCAATGAAAGTAATCTTTTACTCTCTTACTTACTACGTCTGCAATGGCAGATCTGAGCTATACAGCCATAGAAAAGGTGAATACAGCTTCTTTTTTCAAGCCCTGCAGGTGGAAATTCGGTCGCCAACAATGACATTGACACAAAAGCAAAGCAGAACCCGACATTTTAAAAAATAACTTTACAATTCCACGCAAAGAATGAATTCCTCTTATAATTAACATTGTTCATGAACTGTTCACATTTGGCATCGAACACACGGCCTCATGTCCCAGCCAGGTTTCCATTTGTATTTCGTTATGCATACAGTATACTTTTTACAGGATAGAGCAAAGACAAAACGCTTCTCCAAACACATATCGTGTTGGTTTGTCATTTTAACAGCAACAATGGCGACCACCTGGGACATGTATGACTCCTTCTGCAGTGCTGAGCAGGCCCCACCGGCCACAGACCCCAGGGTGGACAAGCTTGGCTTCCCAGAGGGCGCGGCGGTGGCCCCAGGGGAACCAGAGAAGACCATGTCACTGGTCAACACCGACAGCTTAGGTATGATCCATTGACATTCACATTGACATACAGTATATCCATGCTCAGAAGCACTGTTTTGAAGCAGGTGATGCAGTGATACATTTTAAGAAACGACTGGGTACAAACATGGGAGAAAAGAAGAATTATATTTTCACAAAAATCTTTTCTTATAAATAATAATGAAATAAAGTCATATAAATCAACCACATGTAAAAGTCAGTATATAAATAAACGATGAATAGAATAAAGTTGGTAATGGTGATGGGTGAGAAGTCCATGTCATCCATTGTGATATACTGTACTCTACGTCTCCCAGCCAGTACGTCCAGTTTAGCGACAGAGACGCAGATATTCCTGGTGCGCACGGAGGACGAGCTGGACCCAGCGCTGATCCTGCACTCGGAGAGCTTCCAGCACAGCCTGCTGGTCATGGAAAGGACCGTCCTGGCAAACATCTACCAGCCCAGGCTGGCTGCATACAGAAGGCTACCTGCACTGGCACTGCAAGGTAAACGTGGCCCTCCTTTCTACTCACCACCACTGTTGCTCAACAGAGCTGCTATACATGGGGGAGCACAAAGCGCATGTGCATACAATACATGATACATCTATAAATACAAAACACAGGAAAAAGCACAGTAAGATAACATTTGGATAGTGTATGAGGGTATGTTAAAACTAGAATGGCAAAGGTGCAAAACAAGCATTTTCCTGCCAGATCAGATGTAATTGTTCTGTGTGATGCGATCACTTTAAATTCTACTAACAAATTGGATTCATTTTCAGTAGTCTTCATCAGCATCCACTGTCTGCTTTTAGACAGAGACGCAGGCGTGGCCAAGCCCAAGACAGAAGTCCATAGTGGGGTGAGGAGAGAGGAGCGCTCCCTGCCGCCAGCACTGGAGCTGCTCTGGGCCTTCAGCTGTGAGCTCACCACCAGACACAAGGTCAGCTGCATGGCCTGGAACAAGAAGAACCAGGTGAGCCCGCCAAGACTGAGAAAACCCTTCAGACCGCCTTAAGAAAACTCTTCAGACCGTCTTAAAAATTGTGAATGAATAATCAGTCAAATAATTCAAATCAAAAAGTGACTAAAATGTTAAAAAGCTGTACTTTTAAAAATCATACGTATGCCTTTGTTTGTACCCTTGATAGTTTGAAAATAGCTTTTGAATGAATCTTGAATGTTTAACCCCTTGGGAGCATGAATCATACCAAATGGCAATCAGTGTGATACTCTCCTCCCCTCAGGACCTGCTAGCTGTGGGCTACGGTCACTCCAAAGACCACACAGCAGGGCTGGTGTGCTGCTGGTCTCTCAAAAACATTACCGTATGTACTGCTTCACGATCATTAACAATTGTCAATGGCATATAGGGTATGTAACAAAATGGACAGAGCCAGTTAAACAGTAGATAGAGAAAGAGGGACTGCATAACTAGGTAGAGAAAAAAAACAACCTTGACATGGATTAATGTGACCAGTATTGAGTGTTAACATCGCTTGCTGCAGTGGCCGGAGCGCGTCTTCCGGTGCCAGAGCAGCGTGTCTGCCCTGGACTTCTCTGCCAGTAAGCCCAACCTGCTGGCCGTGGGTCTGCAGGATGGCAGCATAATCCTCCATAACATCCAGAGCACAGAGCAGAGCCCTAGCAGGAGGTGAGGAGGGTGTGGGTACATGTACGTGTGTGTGTGTGTGTGTGTGTGTGTGTAAAATATGATGTATGTATATTTGTATGTTGGGATAACCCTTCAATTTTGTACAAAGTACATTTAAAAAAAAATGCTTTATTCCCATCCACTACTGACTGACTCTCTCTCTCTCTAGTGAATATGTCCATAAGCACGTGTGGCCCCTGCAGCAGCTGTGCTGGACGGAGCAGGAGTGGGGCTTATCCAGGGAGGAGACGGTGGAGGCCCTCATCTCTGTGTCTGGGGACGGCAGGGTCAGCAAGTGGTTCCAGCACAAAAGTCTTGATTGCACAGGTGACTCCACCACGTCGTGGTTTAGACAGCCATGGCACCCCATCCCCCCCCATTTATGCTTCCATGATGCTTCCTTCAGAACTCATTTCAGGCCCTGTAATAATAGAAATAGAATATAAATAAAATACAAGTACAAAATATACAGCTAGTAATAGTAAACATATGAAATATATATATTTGACATAAAAATACATACACACAGGCATGGTGACTAGTCCATATAACATTCATTTCATTATATTAAAATTACGTAGATGGCCCTACTGCAACATGTAAACCAGTCAGAGAGCATAATATAATAATAATAATAATATTAATAATATTAATGATAATAATAAAATAAAATAAAACAATAATATGAACAATACTAATAATCATACTAATAATAATAATATTTGTATATTTCTGGTGGATGCGTTCCCTGCAGACCTGATGAAGCTGAAGAGGATACGTGTGGAGAGGAGGGCTGGGGAGAAGGCGAGGAAACGAGAGGCACTCATATCCAAACTCACCCCCGGCCTCTGCTTTGACTTCCATCCTCAGGTAAACTGCACACATATACAGTATATCATATATTAATTGTAAATTTATTTAATTCATTTTATACTTATTAGATCATCTCAGCTTTTGTATTCTAAATGAACACATGCCCACAATTTGAATCGCAATATGATGGTTTAACTATTGAGTACATTTGAAGATGTTTGAAGACACTCTTTATTATACTATAGTATGAGCCACTTTAATCCAAAGCGACTGGTCCTCTACAAACCACCCTTTGATTTGTTATGGGATTTAGAAATCCCAACGCACATATACGTATATATATAGGTATATTGATTTATTAAAATTAAAAGTCCCTCATGATGCATCCACCCTTTAGAGGCCTCAGAAATGATATGTATTGGGTCGATGCATTGTATTACCTCTCAACTTCACCTTCACCAACTGTTGCTGCAGGAATCCAACATCTACCTGGTGGGCACTGAGGAGGGTGACATCCATACTTGCTCAAGCTCCAACAACGAGCAGTATCTGGAGACCTACCAGGCACACAAGGTAGGAGCGTCTCCTGGGGATAGATAGGGGAGATAGACAACTGCATTCATAGGTACGATCAATTGAAGCAGAACACCGGACCAGGTTGTATTATGTCATATGTAATATGATTTTACAGCATTAAGGACAAGTCTGGATCGTCCATGAAAAGCCATAAAGAACACGAATCTAACTGACTTAACACTAAGTCGGTTAGCTTCTTGTCGTTTACCACTTAAAAACATGTCCATGTACCTGTGATTGGTGCCATGTGCAGTAATGCACAGCACACTTGCAGACAGCTCTCGTCACACCAGACCACGCCTGCAGTAGCTAACAATACCTGCGTAGTATTACCCTGACCTTCACCAGTTACACCAACATTCAGACCAAACTTACTGTTACTCTTAACCTGAATAACTTCTAACCTTTAGACATTAAGCAATTCGCTGAGCTTAATAGCCTCCGACATATGCAGACCCATTTCTAATGGTATACCCATCGTCTTTAAGATGACAGTTTACTTGATGATAAAAGATGATGAGTACATAAAACATGAACGTCTGTGTAAGAACACTGAGAAGCCCCAGCGGTGGTGGCTATAGGTACCAGCCATACATTATTGAATTGATAATGCATGGGAGAAGACGTCCTCTACCTCCGTATCTGTAGTCCTCCATTCGCTCCAATAGGATCACCGTGACTCACCCTCAGGGTGCTACGCCTTTGACTCTTGCACTCCTTGGACTGGGCGTGTCACGGGGCTATGGTGGAGCCCATGTAGGCACACAGACACATGCGTGGGGTTGGGTTACACCGGGGCTACGCTGTGCATCATGTGAGCAGAGCGACTATTGTCTCCAAATATGATCTCATATTCGTTGACATTGATTGTGATTGAGTGACTGCTTGTTCATCTCAGCACCCCGTTCACCGGGTCACGTGGTCCCCGTTCAGCGCCGACATCTTCCTCAGCTGCTCTTCCGATTGGACGGTCCGACTGTGGAGGCGGGGCTTTCACACACCCGTGCTGGACCTCACCTCCACCTACAGCGGCGTCTGCGACGTGGCGTGGTCGCCCCGGTGGGCCACCGTGTTCGCCGCCGTCAAGCAGGGGCAGGTGGAGGTCTGGGACCTGGGATCCAGCACGTAAGCCGTACAGCGTAAGGGTTTGTACGTCGTTCTCTGTACATGAACACACGGTCACCCCTGACACGCTCAACTCCTCCACCAGCCTGGACCCCCTCATCGTCCAACCGGCTCCCCCGGGGTCGGAGCTGACATCCCTGCTGTTCGCTAAGAACACCGATGGCCTCCTGGTGGGTGACAGCGTGGGGATGGTCTCCGTGTACCAGCTCCAAAACATCAGCATGGGAGCTGACAATCAGGTAACCAAACCAACAGCCGGTTTTTAAATTCATACGGCACATATCCATTGAACTGTAACTATTAGTCTGTAATATATGACTACTGTACAGGACAGAGAACACGTTCACGCTACGATAAGTCCGGTAAATGAACCCGTGAGCCAGAATACAGTAACAAACATTCCTAGTTGTCCACGGTACTGGACAGGCACACACGAGAGGTTTGAGAAACAGAGAACAATGAGATGATGGCAAAGGTGGGGAATCCATGATCAAAGTGATCAAAAACATAAAAGATTATAGTCACGGATCACCTAGGGTTTACACGCCCACCACACTGAAGAGGGTTTAAGTGCTGTGGGTGAGGAGGACACTCTTGAGTACATGGCGCATGCTGCTGGCATGGGCCTGTGTGTTTGCCCTTTATTGACAGTCTCACTGTTATTGCACTGTTGCCAGACATCAGCTCTTTATGCCCCATAATCACCTCCACCTCCCCAAGACAAACACACGCTCATCTGCTTTGTATTCTTCACATCTAGGTGGACACTTTGGAAGACATCATTAGCTCCTCCATGGCGAGGCGGCTGTGAGGCATACGGAGACACACACACACACACACACACACACATATGCATGCACACAGACGCACACAGACACAAATATGCATGCACACAGACACGCACACACACATACACACACACATATGCACACAAAGACACACACATATGCATGCACACACATGGGCACACAGACGTGTGTGTGTGTGGGGGGGGGGTTTGTGTGCGTTTTGCTGTTTGTGTGCTTTTTGATGTTTCATGCACTAATTCAGTGACTCCCTGTAATGTTTCATCTCTGGAGAGATGGGCGACTGAGTGTCTCTGGAAAGACTGAGCGTCTCTGTGGAAAATGATGAGCACTCCCATTAGTCCCATTTTTATCTGTCCAGTTTGCCTCCCAGTTCAATAAACATTTAAAATGCTGTAAATAGGCCTAGTTTGTCCTTTTTAAACAGACGCATTTGTGGATACTATTTGTTTAAAATAGCACAGAACACAAAATCTTGTCGACCATTATTTAGTTTGTTTGTTGAGGTGCTTACCTATGCTTCCTACAGTACTATCATTTAGTCATTTAGTCAATTGCAATGATTTTCCTATCATAACCTTATTTAAATATAAAATAATATCTGAAAATACAGTTATGATATGTTAGCTCTATACAATAATAACATAAGAAAAGCATAAACAAGAAAACATCCTTTTGACGTCCAGAGTACGTAACACATGGTTCCTCCAGATCAGCAACACAGTGTTCAGTGGAATCATGGTCTCCATGATCTATGCTGATTAGAAACGATTAGAAACTGATTAGAAACGTCACACGTAGAAACTCATGTGCAATTCTGAATGATAGTATATAGTATATAGTAGTATATCATAGTATAGTATATAGTAGTATATCAAGCCAATATCCGCTTAAAAAGAAAAATGACACTGGTGTATGGTGTAAAAGAAACAACTACTTCTTGCAATACATTTTGTAAAGCCTCTCTGTTCAGAGACTCTCAAATGAAGTCAAGCTCTAAAAATCATGTTTACCATCCTCCCTCAAACAAGCATATAAAAAACGTAATTGAGGACCTAAGTGGGACCTCCAGCGATAAAGTCGCGTGCTGAACGCCCCCCCCGCACCATCAACACCACCTTAATGACCCAGCATGATGGACTGTCAACATTGACTCTTTCTAACAAACTGTGCTCTACAGGAACATGCAGTCAAAGCTCTCGTAAACACGCAGAACATACGTGTGTCTGCAGGGGGGGGGTCACCACACATGGTTTCAGACGCCACGCGGCACGGAGAAGGTCAGCGTCATTATGCCGTTAAAACTGTACAACACCGCCCACTCCCTTGCACGTAATTTGATCGTCGACTGAGGGCTGTCACCCCCCCCCACACACACACACACACAAACAAACACACACACAATCCTCAGGATTCTCAAACCCAAATGGTGATGGAGGAGATGATGAGGGGGTTGAAGTGTGTGTGTGTGTGTGTGTGTGTGTGTCTGTGTGTGTGTAAAAGGGGATTGGCCAAGGATATTCCTAATAGGCCGGGGGGGGAATAGTCACCGGCTCCTTCTAGAGGGAGCTGGGATGTGGATATAAACCCCCTGCAGTGGGACGAGCAGACCACAGACTACTCCGACCTCACACACCCGGGCCTCCAGAGGAGATCAACCACGTCACAACAGAAAGGAGAACACAGGACTCATCTCCCAGAAGAAACTACAGAGAGAGAGAGAGCGCCGCTGCGGTCTACAAGAAAGAGTATTTAAAAGTACCCTAACCATCGCTGAGAAGTGCAGCCATCATCATGCGTTGCTCACTGGTCGTGACGGTGTTGTTGTGCGCGCTCCTGTGTGGCGCAAGCCAGGTGGGGGCCGAGGTGAAGGCGGTGAAGCTGTGCGGGCGCGAGTTCCTGAGGGCCGTGGTGTACACCTGCGGGGGGTCCCGATGGAGACGTCTGCTCCCCCAGCCTGAGTCTGAAACAGAAGGTAAGCCCCCCTAACACCCCCACCCACTCTCTCCTCCACTAACGTTGGAAGAACACAGTTGGAGGTAATGATGGATGGATGCTAAAGGGCAGAGTTAATACAGTAACGCATGTTTGTATTTCTCTTATTCATAGTTCATCATACATGTCACTCGGTATACTTTGAGTTCTACTTTGAAGTTCAATATTAACTCAATTGTGAAAACCTTTATAGTGTCTCATTGACACTAAGCTAGACAACTCAGATAATAACTGGTAATAACTACATAACAGATGTGCCTTGAAATATTTTCAATATCTGTGAATATTGTTATTTTAACCCATTGGTTGTTATTTTTAATTTTTTAATGTTTTAATTTATTCGATAGTTTTTTGTTTATTTGATAGATATTGATTTGATATTTGATTTGCTTCCACTCTTAAATTATTTGATTACTACTATACCTAAAATCCGATACCTAAAATCCTTTGGTGAACAATCTTTACATTTAGATTTAGTTTGAACATCATAATAATTGTAACAAACGTCCACGTTACTTATTAGTAGTTGCTCATGGCTGCACAACTTCCAATGTGCAATGATATTGTGATGCCAACAATCACTAGTGTCTCTACTAGTCTCTACCCTCTGGGGAAGGCCCACCCATTAGCCTTCTGCTGAATACCAGGCCAGTGACCATGTGTGGGTGGTGCAGCCAGGCATCTGTTCCAGCACCAGGAAACGCTCATTCAATTCTGATCTGGCTTATTAGGTCAAATGATTATCTGATGGAGGGGTCTGCTCTCAGACATGCTCACACACACACACACACACATGTTCCATGTGTGCATCTGGATCTGCTAATCAACACGAGGCATAAGGGACTCCTCGGGAAATCATCAGGTTGTACATGGAGGATGATGGAGGCAGGATGTTTACATATCTGCAGCCCATACACAAGCAGATAACTAATGCAGACACAGAAACCCACCAATAAACAAACCTCATTCACAATGTAGCACTGGAGAAGGGGGTGGTGATAATATAACTAGCAGTAATAATATTAACAATTCATTGCTTTCATATAGCACTTTTCGAGGCAGTCAAGCGCTTCACTGAAAAATAAATGAAATACAAATACTGTATATTTTTGACATTGCTACAGCTATTCTGCACTTGTATGTGGCTGCTTTAGGGAACAAACATGGTGTCTCATATCTGTGCATCTATATATCCATGTGTGTTGTTCACAGGAGACCAGGGCAGCTTGGAGAGTGTGGGCACAGAGCTGAGCCGGCGGGACATGACGAACATACTGACCACCGTCTGCTGCCAGGTGGGCTGCAGGAAGAGTGACCTTAGCTTCCTCTGCTGAGGCCCCTCTCTCTCTCCTTCTCCTTCCTTCTCTCCGAGTAACCATGATGTCGCCATTTCACAAACTGCAAATCACAAAACTAAAATATAAAAAGAGAAAATGTACTTTTTTTTTTAAATCACTACTACTACACAAAACTACTTCTTACAACACATTTTCAGATATAGGTGGGTTTTTCATTTTCGTTTAACTCTTAGTTCATGTGGACTTGAAATGTGATTCTGATGTGTGATGAGGGGATAACAGGACCCCGCCCACTGGTTCTGTACAGTTTGTACTGTTAGCTCTGGCTAACAGCTGTCTGCTAAGTAATCAGTAGAATAGGAGCCCAGTGCATTTTCTATATCTACTTTGAATGTTTATAATATGTGAAATATTGTACACTTTTTCCACTTTTGTGAAATAAACGTTCTTGCATATTTGTCTATGCTTATTTTCCAATTGACATGAACTACTTGACACATAATGCATACACCTCCTGGGGGATCCCGAGGCGTTCCCAGGCCAGGAGGGATATATAATCCCTCCAGCGGGTCCTGGGTCTACCTCGGGGTCTCCTCCCAGTTGGACGTGCCCGGAAAACCTCCAAAGGGAGGCGTCCGGGGGGCATCCTGATCAGATGCCCGAGACAACATCACTCAACTAAGTAGCTGTATATGCAGAAATATGTGGACTATATTGACTACGTTTGAACTAGAGCCCATTTAGAGCATGTTTTCATGCTCAAGTATTATGGTCACATTAATGGACAGTGGACTTTGTGCTGTTTTTGCTGTACCTCAAGATGGTTCAATGTGCTACAACATGTGTCATAAAAGCATGTTTTCAATCATCCAAACCATAGGTCCCATCATAAGACTGAATGTACACACACACGTCCAGTTATAACTTTTATTGGTCTTGGAAAGAAGCAAACTAAGCTCATTTCAGCTCATCTTAGCGTTATGTACTGTACAAACAGCTTGCACATGGGTTTTGAGTCAACGGTACACAACCAAAAGCATTCTGGCTCACAGCAGCAGCACACAAACACACTCCCTGCTCTTCTCAACGTCAGTGTGGGCCGGCGGGGCGGTGCAACACGCCACTGCATAGGCGGCCATTGTTGTGAGCATCCCATTGCTAATTGATGTCATTGGAGCCAGATATTTATCTCAATTAAGAATGTACTGAGAAAAAAAAGAAATGACATATATTAAAAAAACATTAGCCAATATTATCCAACCATATCACGGTTGGATAATGCGTATTCCCTAGTGATATGTTAAATACCTTACATATATAGTTCTAATTATTTCCAGTGGACAACTTTTAAAAATGGCTGCCAGTGTAGTGAACAGGTTGCACCGATCGCTCTTTGTCTGGAGATAGCACAGTCGCTGCTAGCCGGGCCAGCGAGCCTACCAACAGCATCCAGTTCGCTATAGATGTGAAGTAGCATCTACATCACGTCATGGACTGCTCAACGCTACCAGACAATCCTTGTGGGTACGTTTCCACTGCATCTTCCAACAATCCCCACAGTGCTCCCATGGGATCGGTGTAGGCCTACACAGCCGTAGTATGGTGTCAGAAGAAACAGATTCAGTGTTAAGCAAACATGAGCTAGACGTTGGTTTGTTTGTACCCCCCTCCCAGCAGACTGAACACAACAGACAACAGCCACCGTGCTGGGTAGCTGTATGCTTTAAAAAAAAAAAGGTTGAATGAAAGGAAAAGAGTGCCTTGCATAGAGGAGCTGATGTTATGCTAGCGCCCATGTCATACAAGAGCCGTGTACAAGTAAACGGTTGTGGTGGCCGTGCATTTCTGTGTAGATCCCAACGAAAAGGCGCAACTGTGGCCACTCCATCGTACAGACAATGGTGACAATTGGCAAAAATACAAACAACCAATGCCCCTACTTACAGTACAAAGACTTTTAAGCTCAAGTCCACATGTTTTTGTTCTTATTGGTTGAGTACCAGAGCATTCAGGAAGTTCAAATGAGCACAGTGTTATTCACATTAAAACAACATCATAGGTTTTTTCCCTCTTTTTTTGTCCATTTTAAAAATATGTAGCTTATTCTCTTTAATAGAGGACGTCTGGGGATACACACATAAAATACAAAAACTAAACATTTTGGTCAGCTTAACGTCCTCCAGTACTTTGTCGTCATCTCACAGAGACCATTAACCATTATGCTAAATAAAGCCATGGATTCAAACGCCGGATTGGTGGACCTGGGGCTCATGCTGTCTACACTCTAGAGGGGTCTGCTCACCAACACAGAGTGGAAACAGGCAGAAGAACATCAGGTCAGAGTTATGGATGAGGTGAAGTTTGAACAACAACTAAAAATGTTGGACCAGGCACGCAAGAGTGCAAAGGTGAATTCAGGTGCATTGTCTTTTCTTTCAGACCTACAGCTAGTGGGAAAAAAAAGGTTTAGCTGGTCCCAGCAAATACTCTGGTCCCAGTGATGGTACGGCAGTAAAACAAAAAAAGAAATAGTCATGCTACAATGTAAACTGGTTAAATGTTGTCCTCATTGTCCTGACCGTATCTGATGTTTAAACCTCTAAATAACACTGCTTTTACAAAGCATGACACAGCATCCAGTAAGATTGTTTTTTCATCCATATACATCTCAAATCTTCTGTTGCGCTTGGATTAAAAAAATTATATCTCAAATAAATGCAAAAATTAGACCTTATATACTGTACACAGGTTACTACACATATAAACAAAACAAGAGAATCAAATATTCATACCTTTAAGGGTTCTTAAGTGTGATACCATTCAAACTCTAGTCATATACAGAAGAACTTTTTACAACAAATCGTCATCAATAAATAAAAATAGAATGCTGTCATGTACTCTGGAGTCTATCACTGTTGTCCTGGGACAACAGAAAGGCTATTTGACAATACAAGGAAAACACCAAATGCCCTTTAAGATAGATATATATATAGATATACATCTATATATATATAGATATACTGTATATATATAGATATATATTTTTTTAAATATATTATTTGATTTAAAATGATACTTTGTACATTTTATTTCTTCTTCTGGGAAAACGCTTGGATATTTTGCGACCAGGAACTAGTTTTTATCATTGCAGCTGCCTAACTGCTAAACACTAACTGCATGCTCCTCCAGAGAAATCATAATTTATAGTGGTATCAGTGCATAACATAAAAAGACATCCATGTGATTTTCTCCGATCTGAGCGCCGCTTGACCCTGTAGTACCAGCAGGTATATCTTGAGCCATCTCTATGTTTCTATGTGACTCCACGTCAAACCAGAAGAGTTAGCAGCATTGATGTGCCGGCAAAGTTGCGGACAATTAGGACAACTGTAGCGGTTGTTGAGTTCAGAGGGAAGCTTAAGAAACGGGCGCAGAACAATAACTTAATGTAATGCTGTTATTTCAGCACGGCGTGAGATAACCGTCTGTTGTCTGGACCCATAGCTTGACTCTGACTCCAGACAAGGCAACCCAGCGCTAGAGACATCAGAGTCACCCACGTCTTCATCATGGTTTGTTTTTCCTTCAAGGATTGACAACCACGCAATGTGTGACCTACAGCGGAATAACGGACTCAAACTCATGTGTGTGGCGCTAGAGAGGCAGCTGCAGTGATATAGTAGAACACACCACCACGTTGGGACAGACCATAGGAAGGGCAGGTGAAACCAGAGAGAGAGGGTCCTAACGGCACAGCAATACCGATGTTCATGAAATAAATACAGGTTTTGTACGGGTACAATATCATCACATGACCTAAAAACAGTTCCACGACGCTATATGCAAGTTATACAATACTGCTGGGTGAGGCTGCGGGACCGTGTCTCACTCCAAAGGAGGGGGGTTCAAGATGGGGGCGAAGGATGAGAGTTGGTGGTGGTGCATCCATCATGTCTGTCGTGGTGTTTGGGTCTGCCCTCTGTCCCTTGGGGGCCAGTCTTAATCCACAGAGGTGGTCTGTAGTGTTCCAGTGTTCCCAGTAGTGTTGTTCTCAGGAGCTGTCCCCACTTAATTGTCTGCCAGGTATTTACCTGAGAAGCCAGAAATTAAACATATTCATGAGGAAATGGATTTTAAAACATGGCAATAAAAGTGAATACATGATCATGAATGCCATTCATTCTGTAATGATCAGGTCACTGATGAAATGTAACATTTTGGAGAATAAAATATAATGAAATATCTTCAAAGCAAATTAGACGACAAGGATTTTGATAGAGATTCTATGATTTAAGTAATACATTCTCTAGCCGTGGGGATTTGACACTTCTTCACTTTACTTGTAATGTTGTTCTCAAGTGACAAGAATAAGGTTGGATGATTGGGCTGGATTCTTCCTAATTGTCAGAAAAAGCCGGGTCAACACGGCATGGTGCTTTGCTGTTCTCTTGCCATTACATTATAAAAGGTGATACATCAGTCCACATGTTATAGGAGGGTTTCACATGATGTCACGCAAGCCACCATCTTGCCGCTTATTCACCATTATAATAAGAATAATAACGTTTGGTCAAGAACTACCAAGATGGTTGGCTTGAACTTATTTGATGGAACTTCAGATCACATGATTGGAGCTCCTATTGCAGCAGCAGTTTACACTACCCGCTTAACCTGTTGGCGTGTGTATATATATATGTATATATATATATATACAAATACCTACACTCATATACATGTAAGTGATGCTGGGAGGGTTGATAGACTGACCTGCGGCGAACCTCTTCTTGATGAGGGAGAAGCGGTACCCGGGCCCTGCCAGCTCGATGTCACAGCCCGACAGGGTGCCCCCTTCGCTGGTGAACTGCACGGCCAGCGGGGCCGGCTTGCTGGGGCCCTCCGACAACCGGAA
>OMKN01043339.1:5765-16776 GCA_900302345.1 Melanonus zugmayeri | reverse complement strand
TGTACCAGGAAAAGCACGCATTGACGGGCGCTCCGCCTTTAAATGCTAATGAGCTCCTCATTAGCATTTAAAGGTGCAGGCACAGAAACAGCTTGTTCTCAGGAGAGCTGATATGAGCGACTTTTAGACAGCTGAAATTCAGGACCACGGATCAGTTTGGGACAATACATATCGAATACAGTATAGTTGGACATCTGACAGCTGTGTGAAATTGAGTAAAAAGAGCATAATATGGGACCTTTAAACAAATGCAAAGGTTAGGAATGTGACATTCACACTTTAATCAGGTCTCCTTATTGACTTGCTCCCACAGACAAGAGCAGACAATACAACAGACTGCTACGGATTTTACACGTCCTGTTCATGAGAATACGGTTGGGCTGGTTTCCAGTTTTACCGGTGTTATACAGTCTGCGATCTGACACCAGTTTCATTTTATACGCACGACTGGCATTTGTTATGAGATGGTCTGGCAAAGTAAAAGCTTCTTTTTTTAAAGTTCTTCAGAAAAGGAGTAACTGCAGTTAAAAACAACAAAGTTCCTATTTATATAAAATGAAAATGAGAAGAATGAGACCGGTCTTCTTATCGCCGGACACCCAGAGAGAGAGGTGAGAGAAAGAGGAACTTCAACAAATTCCGAAGAAAAGAAGAGGAACGACCTAATGCCAACCCTAAGCTAAGCCCCGTAGCATGAATTGTTGAAGTCCCCCAACCCCCCCTTCGTGTCAGGTTGTGAAAATAGATGTGTTGAAGCAGGTCGCGCGGTTGCGGTTGAAATTGTTTCAAAATGCGGGTGTGTGCGGGTAAAAAAAAAAGACGGACCAGAGCGTCACTAGTCTGCCGCTACAGTCGCTCCTCGCGTCTGCGGCTCCACGCGACTCATTAGCAGCGGAATCACCTGCGCCCCCTGATGGTGAGAAGTCGGTATTACCGGTGTAAGCCGGTATTTGGCCACACCATTTTGGTGTCAAAATGGTGCTAAAAGCAAGTCTAATGATACAATTGTGAAAATGTGTATTCGAATGTAGGATTAAACTGGCATTAAAAAACAGACAAACACAAACGCCCCCCAAGAACACCTCAACGCCCCTTTCAAAAAAATAACTTCCAGCGCCCCCCGACGTCCTCTGAACGCCCCCGTTGAGAAACACTAAACTAGTGCGTCGGAATCGATCACGTTGGATTTCACACTATTTTCAAAATCGTAACATCGCTGAACCTCTCACATTAAACGACCATCGTGCGGTCACGTCGGTGACGGGCGCGCGCCCCGAGTTCGCAAAGACTGGAGGATTTTGTCTCCGATCTCAAAAACTGGTCGCGACAGCTAAATCGGAGCTAAAATCGTGTAGAGTGGAGCCGGCTTTACGGTCCGCTGTTTCTGCGGACTCTTTTAAAAGGTAGCTAAATACCCATCTGTTTGGTCAGGCGTTTGGGTGACCTACATGCACCAGATCTGCACTTTATGTACTCATTGTGTTTCCATTTTAATTTCTTTATTGTGTTCTGTGTCTTCTAATATGTATTGTGTTCTTAATTTTGCCCCTGGTCTTTTTTTATTGTGTATTTTATATTTCATTTTCACTTTATCTCCTTATCTGTACTCTGTCTTCTACTATATATTGTGTTTTTTTAGTCTTGCACCCCTTGTAAAGCACTTTGTGACCAATGTCTGTGAAAAGCGCTTTATAAATAAACTTTACTTATTTCCGACGCTACGCCACTTCCAACTACGAACATGGAGAGATTTGACGTGTGGTTCGTGGACGTAGTGAAGGGGTTCATCTCGTAGGTGGCGGTAATGCGCAGTATGGGTTAAGCCCTTAACACGAGAAGAAGAGGAGGGGGAGACCCGATACAGCCATACTCTTACTTTTAACCTTACTAGTACCCAAGTTGTTTTATGTCATCGTATTTCAACCGATTCACAATTCTGTTTAGTAACTCGTTTCCTAATGTCCACCATTCGCTAACATCACATCGAATATTTACTTGAGTCCCCGCGGCCGTTAGATGTGTTAACCTGGGGAGATGCCTTCACTAAACCTCAGAGGAGTGACTATCGACTTTCCGTTCACTCCGTATGAATGTCAAAATGATTACATGAGTAAAGTGATCGAATGCCTACAAAACGTAAGTAATTATTTACGCAATCTTTATACTAGCTATCGAGTAATAGTTGGCTTCAAAACATGTGTAAGTTGGTGTGTCGCCGTTCCCGCCATGGAGTGCCCTATTGATGAAAATATAAGTCGTATCTGCATTTAATGGAGATAAACTCACCAATATTATACCTCTACGGATAGCTTGGGTCATCCTCTTTGTGTCTGCATGCCTTTTGGTTTCACAAGAATCAACGTTTATCATGTATGAGCAACTACTGTCAATAAAGTCTGTGAAGCGTTCAAGTGTTCTTCTTCTCTTGCGGTGATTAACGCGTGTTGCTCATTAGCGCCGCCTAGAGCTGGCGGACTGACGCGGCACTGGAACGCTACAGAAAATGTACAACTTTTTTTTCAATACTTCCCTTTCGAAAATTTCTATTGCTTTTTGCATAAAAATGGGAGAGGCCACGTCATAGGAGAGATGAACGTTGGTTTGATCTCTGAGGGTGACATGGTCTGAGAGGTTACATTTGGCAATATTCAGGTATAGACATTTTCAAAAGGGAAATATGGAAAGTTGTAAATTGGAGGGGACAGGTCATAGAAGAGATTCAAGTTGATTTGAGCTATTGAATCTTGAAATATTGAATTGAAATTAGAAGGTTATACAATATGTTTTTATTGTAATAAATGCAAGCAAATCTTTGACCTAATTGTTGCTGTAAATCAGTGTCAATTGTTGCGAGTGCTCGGATTCCGCGCTGGAACTCAAAGGATGTAAATTGTTCTTCATCATCCCCTGATTACCAACATATTGACCAATTACATCATATGTGAATAATTGAGCTCTTGAAAATAGAAAAATCCACCAAATAAACAATATGAAACCAATTTTACTGCGGTAGCATACCTTCATTGGAATGTTATTTATTATGTTTTTTTGGTCATTGTTTAGTACTTAATTGTGAAATGATTTGTCATTATGGGGAGACATTGTGTTTGAACCTGCCATAGTGTGTCTACACAGCGTTTCTCCATTTACACACTCACTATTATATTTTTCATATACATTTCATTTTCTTGTCAGTATAATCATGGCTGTATAGTAAATGTAACAGACTAATTTGAAAATGTGTTTTTATCACATGTCTGGACTATAGGCTATTCATAGTGGTATGCCTACTCATTGCTTGACCCCCTGGCCCGCTAAAATAATACTATTCTTATTCATAATAATACAATACAATCATGATACTTCCACACAGCACAATCATATATATCGTTATTGGTCATCCGTTGCGCCATCACATGTCGCAAAGCATTTACAGAACTTATTTTTAGTATGTCCATTACTCCCTGGAGGTGTAACATGATTAATTCTAAACTAAATTAACTAAATTGTGTACATAATTGCGCTAAAGGTAGCCAGTGTTGTGTCATCGGTCTGCTTGTGGAGGAGCGAATTTCATGAATGTCATCATGGTTTCATCATGCCTTATTACATATATTGTCATACATTGTCATATATTTACATTTATATGAGCATATACAATAGACCCCTTTTCAGGCAAAATAACATTGAACTAGGCTAACTCATTGGTACTGTATGCTGCAACAATTTGGATAAATGCTTCACATTTGAGCCATCATGGCACCCACTTGAATTATAATTATTATAAATTTTTTTAGAAGGAGAATGGAGTCCTGGAAAGTCCGACGGGTACAGGGAAGACCCTATGCCTGCTCTGTGCTACCCTAGCCTGGAGGGACCACTTTAAGGACACTATCTCTGCTCGTAAGATAGCAGAAAGACTGAAGGGAGCCGATATGTTTCCTGATATGCCCGTGGCCTCCTGGGGTACTGCTGCCACTGATGGAGACGCAACAAGTAATTAAATTTGGTGTTTTTATGCAGTATGATGAATAATGCAAATTTACAATTTGTTTTAAAATCACTTGTGTATGTTTTTGTGGCATCCAGCCTATTACACGGATATTCCCAAAATCATATATGCATCCCGAACACATTCCCAGCTCTCCCAGGTCATCAATGAGTTGAAAAATACTTCCTACAGGTGAATATCTTCCTCTCTGAGCTTTGTGTCAAATCAATTGTCAATCAAATCAATCGTTGTGCTCCTCAGTCCAGGCATGTAAATGTTCATATGTGATTACTATAATTAGATTGTATTTGTTTTGCCCAGACCAAAGGTTTGTGTGCTGGGATCCAGAGACCAGATGTGTATACACCCAGAGGTGATGCGCCAGGAGAACAACCAAATGAAGGTACAGCTAGGCGGTCTCAATGTCTTTTTTAAATAAAAGATCTGCAGCTAAAAAAAGATTTCCTCATATGAAGTCTGCAATGAACTAACACATCTTGCTAGCATTTGTTTGCCTGATCGAAATTCCTTCATTCACAACATTTATTCAAGTTGAAAGTGATTTCAACTTGAGAGATCCTGCTTCAAAACTTGGCCAAAATACACATTAACATAATATAAAAATGTATAAGATGTCGGGAAAAATGGCTACAAAATGATTTTCTGGACCAGTGATCAGACGTGTGATCAGCTGGCCCCAGCGTTAATGCCGACCCCTGAATACAATTGAGCAGTTTTTAACAAATTGTTTTTCCAGATTCATATGTCCAAGGCAAAGGTTTCCTCCAGGTCTTGTGCATTCTACAACAATGTTGAAGGTAATTTTAACAATGTACAGGACTGATATCCCTTTCCCATGTTTATTCCATACATTTTGTGAATTCTGCCAAACATGAATGAAAAGTAGTATTAGTATAATAATAATACTAATAATACTAAACAAGCACCTTTTTCAAACATGTTCAAAGTGCAAGTAAAAAAGGGTAACCAATAGTAATGACACATTAGGGCTATAATACAGTAGGCACACATTTGGAAGGGACCCACAGATCTCGGGCCTGTCCTAATAGGAACATTTTTAAATGCATTCTAATAATAATTTTATATTAAATATAAAAGAAAAACATATCCAATCAAATTAGGATGTTAGCATTTTATCTGGAGCACATTAAATCTGGTAAAAGACACCTGTCATCATGATGGTCTATGTAGCTCAGAGGTGAACAATAACTACTCCACTCATATAATCTTCCTCACCAGAGAAAAGCACCGATAAAGAGTTGGTTAATTCCATCATGGATATGGAAGACTTGGTGAAAGCTGGGGTGAAGCATAGGTTTGTGTTTATTGTATCATTCAAATTGTATCTATATCATGACATGGTTTCCATAATTGTAAATAAAATAGACATGTATATTTTATGATTTTGCATTTTATTTGTCACATATTAAGCATCAAGCTGTGTACATGTAAAATGATAATGCCTCTTTATATAATAGACATGAACATGTATATGATTTCATAATTAACGCACACGGATTGTCATCAAAAATATGACCATATGGCTGCAGGTTATTAAACGTGCATAATACCACAATGGCCTCATACCACAATGTATGAGGCCTATTAAAAGCCTCATACATTGTGGTCATGTTTCCTTGTCTTTGGACTAAATTTGTTTGGGTAGCATTTCCAATCTTTGGTGGTTATGCCTTGCATAGATAATATATTGGTACACTGTCGTTTCCTAAATGCGCTTGCACCCTACATATGTCATCATTGTTTACAAACTGTAAAGGCGTCTATAGTTTCATAATTAACATGAAGAATGAACACATACTTTAGTCTTTAACATTTAAATACATAATTACAGTGGGGCCTCGTTCACAATCTACATTAACTTATTATTTGCTCTTCTAGGGTTTGTCCTTATTTTTTATCCCGTTCCCTGAAGACGCAGGCAGACATCATATTTATGCCATATAACTATCTTCTCGATCCAAAGGTGAGTCCACTATTTAAGGAGGCTCTAATCCACCAGAAAAAAAGTCAAGTTCAAGTTCCTTAATTACTTTTTACTCTTGTTGAATAGAGCCGGAGAGCACAGAATGTTGAGCTGAAGGGAGCAGTGATCATTTTTGATGAGGCACACAATGTGGTAAGCAACCAAAGTCCTTCATATTCCTTGGACATCATGCTGGGTTTGATAATAACTGGTTTCTTCTTACTTTGTACACAAATAAATGAACTCAACTAATAATCATTTCATTTAATTCACACATATGGACAATCTCTACAGACATGTGGATCTTTTGCTCCCATATGCAGGAGCATGTTTAGGGTGTTCACGTGTATCTTAACCCTGTGACCTGTGTAGGAGAGGATGTGTGAGGAGTCGACTTCCTTTGACCTGAGCCCATACGACCTTACATCAGCCATTGAAGTGGTGAACAGCGTCTTGACAGAGCAAGCCAACGAAGCTAGTAGCGGAGAGGTCATCGCCGACAACTTTGGCTCAGGGTCTCTCAACTCTGGTCAGAACTCTTCTGTTCAACAGATACTTTCACATACTGTATGGCAAAGTCTTGCACGACTCCAATATTGTGAAACTGTAATGGATGAAAATGTGTTGTTTTTGTTGCAGATTTAAAAATTGACATCAATGAAATTGCCGCCGTAAAAAGTAAGCATATTTTGTAAAAGAAATGCATTTATTCCTTTTTTTCAGAATTGAGTAGCAGATGGTTATGACTTTAGTGGATAGGCTGTTGGTTGTTCATTAATTGCGTAAACCACTTTTTATACTTTTTATATACACAATTTTGCACCAAAATGGAAATGTATTAATGGGTTTTTTGTGTACATGTTTTTTTTTTGTTGTAAAGATAGAAAGGTTTAGCTTTTCAGATTAAATCAAGATGGATGTTTTTTGAAAGAAGACCACACTGTCAATGGATGTAGGATGTAGGTTATCACCAAACTACACCAGAATCTGCTTGCAATTTTCCTACAGTGCTGTTTAGTTACTTTACTTTAGTGTTTGCACATGTCAGTGTTCTGAACTATGCACACAATGTCAGAACAAAGTATGTTGTGTTCAAGCAGAATGTAAACACCCTTACAGCTGGTAACACAAGCTTCTCCCAAACCCTTTTCTAAACGGTTCCTTGTTGGTATTACAGAAATGCTCCTGGACTTGGAAGCTGTCATTGATTCCTTTGATGTTTCTAGTGAGAAGGGCTTAACTAAACCTGGAAGGTAAATAATGTTTACAATCCAGCGCTGTACTGTAGTGCAGCCCTCCACGCCACGTCAGATAAGGACTGCTTTGGATTGGTTGTGTAAAATAATACAATGCCCAACAAGAACCAATTGCCCAAGCCCAACAAGAACATATTCTTGAACAGAAGAAAAGAAAAGCCTTTCTCCTTCACTCTTGTTTTTTGATTCACAGCTTTATTTTTGAGTTGTTCCAGAAGGCCAACTTGACATTTAAAACCAAGAGTGCCATGACTGATGCTCTGGGGCAGATCACAAACTACATTATAGGAAGTAAGCAGATTTAAACACTATTGTCATGGAAAAGTTGATCTTGAGTTCCTAAGCACATTTTCAAGATGATTGTTTTATTTAATTTCCAATGTACCTTGTAATTTGTTGTGCATTAAGAGCTGTATATGTATCACATGGTTTATAGTATTTTTAATCATACATTTGTATATTTCCTGATATATCAGAAAGACAACAAAATAAAATTACTGACTTGTTTCATCAGAGACGGGAATATTCATGAACACAAGTGGGTTACAGAAGTTGGCAGATATCCTTCAGGTAAGGGTGAAATCAAAAGCTAGATTTGCTTAAGCATTTCTAATGTGAATTATTATGAATATGTTGTCATACAACATGTGCACTTTGTTATTGGGGAGTTACAAAGATAGATCGTTTAGATCTGTGATATGATGATGGAAAGCAAATAAACACTCTCCTCCCTCTAGTACAAACTTTCATTGTTCCATGAAGGCACTATTATGATTTGCAAGTTAGCCTAAACCATCCTTTGTCTAACTGTTGCTTGACACATGTTTTGAGGAAATCATAATGATGGTAATTGTACAGATGGATTCTGATAGCTACTACTATTACTATTTTACAATGCACTCTCCTTGTCTGCGCACACCTTTCACGGGCATTTAGGTGTATTTGACTTTACACTGCAATGACAATGAAGTGGCTTCTGGTTTAAATGTGTTCTACTCTACTCCATCATAGCTGGTGTTTTGTGGTGAAGGAGAAGAAGGGAACAATGAAAAACGCATACAGGCTAACACTGCTCAGTTCAAAGTGAGTATTCAATGGGCATACATTACATCTTGAGTTGTATCAACGTTTGGAAACTAAAACATTTGTTCCATAGGTCCATATCCATAGGGACACCAACCCTTACAAGAAACCACAGAAGACAGACATATGGGCGTCGTCCTCATCCAAAAAACAAGGTACCTGGACAGCATGTGGCGAGAAATCTGGACTTGCTATCAAGCGGCTTCCAGAGCGATCCCAGTAAAATCTGCATCAATGTTTTTTTTTTGTTCCATTTCCTCACTTTAACCCACTGCTGTTTAATAACAAATATAACATATACCAAAGGTGGTTTTACTTCATGTTTTGTTACAAATGTTTTCTATTATGGAGCTATTTCATTTGTGGATTATACAAATGCAGTACTACCACCACTGTTGATACTTTGTGTTGCAATACATTTGTAGCGGATAAAACGCTTTGATCGTTATTACGAATGTGTGTCTTATTGGTTGGTTTTTCTTGTGTTTATCATCTGATCCTTTAGGCAACATCTTGAGCTACTGGTGTTTCTCTCCTGGCTTCAGCATGCAGGACCTCGTGCGCCAAGGTGTGCGCAGTATTATCCTGACAAGCGGCACCTTGTCGCCCCTTCTGTCTTTCACAGCTGAGATGCAAATGTAAGTCTGTCCATCTTGATTAACACTGCTAGTATCCAGGAGTAATTGTATGCACCCACACTGTACCCCTACCACCCTTTGTCAATGTCTCCCCTCTGGCCTCGATGTCCCCAGTCCCTTCCCAGTATCGTTGGAGAACAGTCATGTGATCCAACGAGACCAGATCTTCGTTGGCGTTGTAGACAAGGGACCAGATGGTGTGGAGCTATGTTCAACCTTTGACCGGAGGTATGCAGTCGCAGCAATACACACAAGTTATATTATATATTATATTACTATTATTAGATCAGTAAACACTTTGTAAAAATCAAAACATTGCCTTGCTGAAGAGGTGTGTGTGTGTTTATATATTCTTACCTCTTAGGTTTGTCCCTGAAAACATGGCATCCTTGGGCAATACAGTTGGTAAGCCAATCATTTCAGAAGCTGCTGCCATGCGAGTATCACTGTCCGCTACGATACATGATGTTTAAACAGGTCATCTTATATTGTCCCATTCAGACTGCGGAGGGGGGGAGGGGCAACTTCTTTTCTCCTCTTTATTAATATGCACTTTCGTAAACACATTTTTAAATCAAAATCTTCAGCTAACTTTGGCCGTGTAGTTCCCCATGGACTTTTGGTGTTCTTCCCCTCATATCCTGTGATGGACAAAACTCTGGAGTTCTGGAGGGTAAGCTGAATTCTAGTCGATGGATCAGCAACCATGGGCCTAATTCACCTAGTGGCCATCTTTTGAATTTTTTCCATCGAATTTCATCGAATTGTTTTGCTTTGATTACTAAAGTCATTTGTGTTTCTCTCACCAGGCAAATGGACATGCGAATCGCATTGAAAACATGAAACCAATGTTTGTTGAACCTAAGGGGAAGAGCAATTTCAATGATGTTCGTAAAGTTGTATTTAATAATATTGGTTGTTGACATAGGCCCATGGTGTAAACAATTGTTTGGTTTATGTTTGCACTGTTGATATTATGATACAACATTTTGGGGCAGAACTAACAGAAACAATTATCTCTGTTTTTAGGTTATTGAGGGTTATTACAACCAGGTTAACGATACAAAATCCAAAGGAGGGAGCTTTTTTGCTGTGTGTCGTGGAAAGGTGATTTCATTTAAGATGCATTCCAATTTCATGATCCAACTAGCCCCGAGTTAGTGTTTACATGTTTTGATTAATATTTAAACTCCAATTGAACAACTTGTTCAAAAGCTGGTTTGATTTGTATAGAAATAGACTTTGATAGAATTTTAAAGTTTTCCTACATTACATATTGCATATGATGAAAAAAATGTTTGTCCTTCCCATATTTCTATAAAATACTTCACCAGCGTATGCCCATAATAATTCTACTGTACAATGATTCTATTCATCTATTAATATCAAAGAACCAAAACACACAAACAGAATTGGAGACATATTGGGACACATAAAAAAGCAACACACTGTTTGTACATTCTAATAAAAGCTGTACATGTCTATTATGTCATTAGTTTATGTACCGCTAATAAACAACACAACATCTGATCTTTGGTTACATCCAGGCTAGCGAAGGGCTAGACTTTTCTGACAATTTTGGCCGAGCAGTCATCATCACAGGCCTTCCATTCCCTCCTAAAATGGATCCGCGCGTCATCCTCAAGATGCAGTTCCTGGACGAGACGAGCAGGAAGAAGCTTCCTGGAGTCAAGGTATGGTGGTGCTAACTGAATAATAATAATAATAATAATAGTAGTAATAATAATAATATTGCTACATTTATTTTATAGAGCACAAACTCCAAACATTGTACAATCTGTTAAAACCAAAATAAAATACAAAGAAAGAAAGGAAGGAAGGAAGTACTTATCCAGTAGGATAAAGTGTGTTATAATGTGTTTGTGATTTCCACCTCAGTGCCTGTCCGGGTCGGAGTGGTACAGGCAGCAGGCGTCTCGTGCTGTCAACCAGGCCATCGGACGAGTTATCCGGCACAAGGAGGATTACGGCGCCATATTCCTTTGTGACCGAAGGTTAGCTGCTTAGATTAGATCTG
>OMKN01043336.1:0-16419 GCA_900302345.1 Melanonus zugmayeri | reverse complement strand
TAAAAAAACAATAATTTATGATTTTACAAAAAATTATAATTTCAAATGGAACGTTATGTTGTATACGGTTCATAGTTTGAGTTGTTTCCTTTATGCACAATTTATTGGTCCCGAAAAAGTACACAGTAGGGCTACTACTACTACTAGACTTCAACCCGTCTGCATTCGTGGAGGATCTCTATTCTAAGCGGGCTGAGACTCGCGCTGTGTTTCAATGAACCGCATGAGTCTAGTGACGCGCGCGCCCTCCAACACCAGCCCGCTTTACGCCGAGCAAGTGGCCTGGTGTCCATTGTACTGACTCAGCGACGGCCATGCGCACTGGAGCCGGAGCAGAGGAGGGTTGTCTGTGTGGGCCGTACATAAGATCCCCCCCTCCGCCTAGGGAATTGCGCGCACACACACACACACATACACATACACACACACACTAGTCGAATGGCGTGTATGGAGAACAGGGAACCCTGGCTACGCGCATTACAATTGTAACACGGGAGCGTCTCTTCCATTCCGCCCGCCGCATGGGGAGGTTACCGATCGGTTACACGGTGAAAGGTTGTCGTATTTCGCCGCCTTTCAAAACTGACCACCGCGGATGCTGATTTTTCTCTTCGTCACAGAACAAGAACGATGCGGTGGTGACTCGGATTTGCCCGAGTCCGTTTTTAACGGGGGTTTCAGTTGTTTTTTTGGGGGGGGTAGAAATCATCCATGATGAAGTTCAAGCCGAACCAGACCCGGACCTACGATGGAGAAGGCTTCAAGAAGCGGGCGGCGTGTCTGTGCTTCAAGAACGAGCGTGAGGAGGAGGTAGGGGACCCCGCAGTGACTGCTGGATGCATGCGAATCAATACGCGGCTCATTGATTTGTGTTTTTTGTCTTTTTTCCACGTCTTATTGCGTTCATACTATGTATACGAGATGTTATACCACACCGCAGAGCGCGGTGTCGTTAACGTGCACATCACCGCTGTGTTAACGTGTAGCCCACGCGTAGAGACATGTAAACGTTTTTGGGGGGGTCGTGGTCTTATCATTTTACCTCCCGTACCTTTCCGTCGTATGGATACATGGTCAGTTATGTGCTGGTCTTTCACGAAAAGCAGGTTTTCCATCGCTTTGGGTTGATTTTTTTTAAAGAGTCGGTAGTGCTGGTCGCCCGGGGCTATCCAGTTCAGGCTAGTTTGAGAGCGCGAGGGGGCGACCAGGCTGAGAGAGGATCCTGAATTGTAGCGTTATCCTGGTCTACCGCGACGCAACATCCGGTTTCTTACTATGTGCTGTGTACGCCAGTTAAACAGCCCCGGAACGAGAATAACAAGAACGTGACAAGAATAACAACGAGACGGAGAACAAATATGGAGTTTTGACGAAAAGGTTGACAAAGAATATCCAAAACATGTAACGGAAACGAGATCCCTCTATCGGAAGTCCCGCCCTCTCTCTCGCCGCTAAACCCATGTAACTGAAAGTCCCGCCCTCTCGCTCGCTCGCCAGTAACGCTCATTCGGAGCATCCCGTTCCAGGCGTTCCGTCGTGAGATGAGAACGCCTGGGAACGAGGTTAATCAAAAATAAAATCAACATTTTAGCCAGTCGTGGCGTGCTTTAAAGATAATAACAGGTCACTGAATATAGGCCGAGGTCGTTTTCGGCTTTAGTATTTTGTGTTATTATGTATGATCACCATAGTAGCAGGGCTCTGCTGGATATGTGTATATTATGGGCATTTAAAGGGGCTGTGCAGTCGTACGTGTGTGTAGGCCTACCTCGCCGCGATAGACACGAAACCGCTTTTCTTATTTATGTCTTCTGCGTCTTTTCTATCATTTATGCAGTTTCTGATCTATAAAAGCCCCCGTCTTGTTGTTTTGCAAAGCGTGTTATGGTCGACTACCTTTTTTTTTCTTTTTGCCGTTCCTGTGACGCCACTTGAAATGGCCAAACATGCACTGCAAATAAACCGCGGCGTGGACCTGTTATGCAATAAAACGCTCCCTACGTAGTCTGACATCACGAGGCTGTTACGGCTAGAGCCGCCTGAGCCGTTACTTTATGAGACGGTGCCGTTACTCAAAATACAAGTCTGCTCAAATGCAAGTAGATCGGATCAGACTCACTGAAATTCTCAGACTCTGCCAGCCATCAGATGGTCCCTAAAATGACAGTTCTCAATCGTCTTCGTTTTAAGGGCATTTGCTGTGGCTAAGCATCACTCTGTCTGTCAACCGACAGACAACACCACACACACACACACACACACACCCAGTATAGCTCAGGTGGAGCAGGTAGCCTCACAGGCCAGGTTGCTGTTTTGTTTCAGCCAAAAAGTGCCCGGTTGTCCTTGAGCAATACCTAGGCTACACCCTTCAGTCCTAGTGTGTGTGCGTGTGTACACACACAGTGTAGCACACATAGTGCTATACATAGTTACGTACTGTAAATGTGTGTGTGTGTGTGTGGTTAACACACACAGGTGAATAGTGCTAGACAGTAGTTACGTATACTTGACCCAACTCGTCTTTGTGTCTGTGACAGGATGAGGAACATGAGCTCTATAAGCTGTTGGATGAATATTGTTGTCTTGGTTGAGATCAGGACAAAAGCTGTACCCCCACCCCCCCCAGGGCCAAGCTACACTGTGGCAGCAATTAACACTTCACACAATCGAAACGAGCACTGGCAGGGGAGGTGGACAGCAGGCATGGTAGAGGCGGTCGGTCACCTGAGTTTTGAACGAACCTGAAAAGGCACTTGGCGCCTGTGTACAAAAGGACTCGCTTTTGTATTGTTCATTAATGTGTTATTGGATATCTCTGCCTAATCCTCTTTTGTGTGCACACACACCCGCACACATACACAGACACACACAGCCTTGCATCCAGCACTAAATAAAATGGAAATCCAGTTGTCAGTCAGAGAATCATCCATGGAAACACATCAAACACAATGCTGAGCTGCTAAATGCCATCTCTACTTCGACTTGGGGTGTACTACCGATCTATCAATATTAATACTACTACGTGAGACCAGACCTCTGCTAAGATTGTGCTTATTGAATTATAAAGAGCAGTGGCGTATGTTTACATCTATCGGGGACATGGAAGCAAGGACAACCCTTTGCTCCGCCGGTCGGTCACGGCTACTTAAACAAACAAAAGAAACGTCAACTCAACTGGAAACTGGAACCTGTGAGAGATACAGTTGCTTGCTATGTCCGTGTCCGATGAGGTGAAACACCTTGATACGGAAATGTTTAAGCATTATTGGGGGGGGGGGCATCTTTGAGCAAGCTGTCCCCCTGCTCCTTAATAATGACATGTATCTGAAATCACTGTATGTTGCTTTGGATAAAAGCGTCTTCTAAATGACTAAATAGTAAATAGGAAACATTATTAGGCCTATGTGTGTCCAAATAGCACTGCTTATTTATGTGTGTGTAATGTAGTAGGCTGACTATAATTTAATTCACCAGATTGAAAATGCATGTTGAATAACATTACAATTATTCACCATTGATGCCTCATCATCTCTGGATATAATAGTGATTTGACAAGCAGAGTAAGATTATCACACGTATGTATGAGGTGGTGAGCAACCCTCATGTCCAGTAAGTTGAAGTAGTAGTGACATAATCATTAAAAATAAAGCCACGTCCAATTTTTTTGTAATTTCTTTATTGGACTGATTTGATTTAAATGACAAGAGAATGCACCCATCTTCTCTTCGTCAGACCCAAATTGCTAAATGCTAATGAAAATTATTTTAACCAAAATATTATCGTGACATTAATGAAATTGAGTCTTAACAAAATGTAGAGCATAACTGACATAACATCCAACACCAATTGTACCGTCACAACAAAACTCCAATTACATTTTACAGTTCTAGGTATTTCTAGGGCTTCTTTTTGTGATGTGAAAGGTGATACCTTTTGTCGTCCTCCATTGTATCTTACAGCATCTTTGCAAAAGCAAAACAAAAAACAGCTGGTTCTAACAAGATGACCATGGCGTTGACTAGCCTGACTGATTTATGTTTTGCCGTGACATGTATTTTTAAACGCTGCTATGTGTTTTTATTTTTGCTGTTCTATCTCTCCCATGTCATCTTTTTATTGTGTTATGCTGTCTGGTCCTCTCTCCCTCTTTATCCCTGCTGCCAACACCCTGCTTGGCATTTCAAACCTCCTTTATTTGACAGTCACAGGCGTTCCTCCTCTGGGATCAGGAGGTGTTTATGTCCCCTGGAAGACTACCCCTCCATGGTGTCCGTGTTCAAGCCTAAACCCACTTTATCGTTGCTAATGTTTCACTACCTACCGCCGCAGTTGTACACCTCAAGTTCGATTATGGCATCAAATTAGTATTTCTTTCTCCTCCCCTCCAGTATTTTATTATTAGAGGATAACTTCTGGCTTACACAATACAACTGTTATGTAATGATTTCAAATGCAATTGCAAATACAGCCACACTGAAGAAAATTATGTCTCAACCCAGTGACGGTATATGTACTCTATGTAAAATATGAATACTGAAGCAAAAGTGTTCAAGTATAGATAAAATATATGAAAATAAAGCTACGTCACCATGCCTTGATATTTTGATATGAAGACACATTCCAGCCTTTCTTTGTGAACCTGCTGGTTTAGCCCGTGTTGATAATCCAATTTGGGCTTTTGTTGGCAGTATCACAATAGCAATGATCCTGTTTATACCAAGTGTATTGCTTGTATGAAATAGCCATTTAGTGAAACTAGGGCAACATAAATACGTTCAAGCGTAAGATAAATGTAGTGGAGTAAAAGTATCGAATCCCCTCCCATTATCAATTACTTATGTAAAGTAGCTCAAAATTGTACGGAGTCAAGTACCCCTTTCTACCCCTGTCTAAAAGATTAAGAACATGATCTCCTGATTAAAAAAACAAAAATGGATGGATCTCAATGGTCTCTTGGTGGTATCTCCTCAAGAATGAGGGGTCTTATTTCACTCCACTGCCACATCACACCTCCCGACACCCCAGATCTGTGGATGTTCCGGTCTCTCGCCCTTGACCTATCCTCAAGTAGGTGTGAGGGTGTTCTTTTTCCACAAAGTGCTGCGTCCTTTCTGTATACCATGGACACCATCCTAAAGGGTGTCCTCCTGGCCCTCTCCCACACCGTCCCATCCTCCCCCCACCAGCCAGCCAGCCAAACCTAGACCCATACCTCTTGACTGACGCCCAGTAGATGGGTAACATGCTCAGATGCCACTGTTTACATCGAAAGAGAAGTGAAGAAGAGCAGAATGAGAGGAAAAAATGTGCAAGGAGGAAGTACTTCTATTATCTGAAATTGCTTGTTTGATCTCAGACACTTTTTTGACCCCTTGAAAACTACTTTTTGTAGTCCTTAAAAAAAAAGAACTTGTACATCCATAGTATTTCTACAGCAGGCATTTAAAGACAAAAAGAAACCGACATGATTTGACCCCTACTGACCCGGAAGCTATTTTCCTTTGTGTTTTGTATACAAAGGCAATCCACCCTGGATGATGTCTCATCCCTTTCAGGTCCTCGTCTGGGGCTCAGAAACTAAAACCACAACAGTGTCTGTCTGTCTGGCGCTCCATCTCTCTCTCTGAGGCACATGCACACACACAGCCACAGACTCATATTTGCAAAGAAAAGGGCTAGCCTTCTGAAATAGCCTTCTCTGGCAGAGGTGCTCACACAGAGGTGGTGGAACAAGAAGTGGGTTACCAGGTTCTTCTAGATATATGTATATACATACCGAGTTCACACACATGAGAACACAACCTCGTCAGTACTGGCGCCGCTTGGACCCATGTAAATACCCCCTTCCTCTAAGTCCACACCATCTACTGTACACACAGCTGCTTTTGTGCCTAGAGGCACATTGTTGGATTGTTTAAAACCATAATATATATATATATACAGTATATATATATATATATACATATAATATATATACAGTGGGTGTACACTCAGCATGCGTGAACCTTTTCATACCCCTTCCCCTTGTTTCACATGCATACTAAGTTTTTAATTACTAACTTTTACTGTAAAACATGAACGCTCACAGCATTCCCATGGACACTTTAAACACCCCCCCGCTCCATCGGCACAGCTAACCTATATATCGTTGGGAGAAGCAGGTGTCTGGGTTTGATTTAGCTGACGCACGTGATGCAGCCTGACCGCAGCAGCAGCCGCCGTCAAAGCCGCTCCCACAATGCAACGCTTCCCTTGCTGCATGTGCCGGCAAATCGGGGGTTGGCTGCTCAAAGTGTCCCTTTTTCCCTATTAGCAATCCAATTAGAGAGGGCAAGAGGGGTGTGTTTTGAGGGATGAGTTGGGATTAGTGGACAGAGCTGGATTAGTGGATACGGTGATCTTCAGACAGGCAGCGGTGGCGTAGCGGATAGCATCGCCATTCCGTCATCATGTGTTGAGCCACTGTTGAAGCCTGCGTTTCTCTCCTCGATGTGTCTATAGATAAAGATGGATGGATGGATCTGGATAAGTGATGTATGGTTAAACAAAAAACTGCCGACTCAGGCTCCCCTTGCTTGGGAGGAGGTCAGGTTTGCTCGGGTTTAATGGCACCTGCTGTGTCACAGTGACCTGGGACGACTGGGGCAGCAATTGGCATGGCTTGTCAGATCAGATGGTCTTTCTGAATACCTGCACTTTAACCTGATCAGTGGAGTGAAATAGGAAGGAATGCAAGTGTTTATGAATGCATAAATATGTAATTATAATACAGCTAAATATCAAATAATAACGAATCAAGCTGTTGAGAACTCCATACTGTGTGCATGGTGATGCATCTCAGACACAAGAATGCACAGTTATTGTATATAGTGTTAGGTCTATATATATATTGCCTATACATTACAATTTGAGAGACATTTAATATATTTGGTAGACTTAGTATATTTGTATATAATATATACAGACAGAACACTATTCTATTTCTCATTGGTGCTATCATGACTGATTTCTGGCGAAGCTGGGATTGGATGATGTCACCTTTGTGGGCGGGACTTTAATTTTGCTGCTTTTTTCTCTCGTGCTGGTGGGGGCTCGCAGATTTTTTTCCTGCACTAACCGGCTCTCACTGATTTTGTCCTGCGAGTCAAGATATTTAGTTGGGTAATGTACAACGTTATGATCTGCAAAGTGGCAGGGATTACATGTTAATCACAATGATAACCCCTTAAGCCATATCTCAGTCTGGACTTTAGGTTTCCCCGCGGGCTGGCAAGTGTGTATGTGTCCTCCTGTCCTGTGTTGTGGTCCCATTTGTTGACAGCCAGAAACAGCGGAGACAGGATCATTCGATCCATCCGTATCGCGCTACAGTGCAACTGTAGTGTAATTCAAGACGCCCAGCAGGCGGCTTAGCCGAGCACCAAGCGGATTTCGGGTCCTCCATGCTTGGTTTACCTGCATTGTTTACTCGGGTCCGATTGCGCTCGAGCCCCTCCATAAATGCCTTTGATTAAACTTCCATCATTGGAGTGGAAGGGAGGCCTTACATTTCAAAGGCCCTTCCAAAAAATGCTGTCAGAGAAAAAACGAAACAACGTCCAGGTAGCAAACAGGAATGGGGTTGCACACTGAAACGCAGGATTCAGACCAAGGTTCATGGGCATAACCAGATTAAGGGGGAACGGCCATGCTCGCTATTTTCTAATATAGGAGATTATTGCTTCATATGCGTGTTGTGAAAAAAATCACAGTCTGCAACATCAACTCCTTTCAACAAAAAATAAAACGTTGGACCATTTACATAATTTGGTCAGGGATTTGCTCTTGTTCTCCTTTGGTCCAAATAGGACCAATGACGTAAATGGTCAAACCTTTCTGCAAAATGAAATAAAATCTATATTGATGACATAAAGTAAGTGTGACGTACTCCTTGTCACAGCCACCAAATGAACCCCCAAATGGTGGCTACAGGGCCTCTCCCCGACGACAGGACACAGGGCGAAGTTGGAACCGGTTTATTGTTAAGCATGAAGGGTGAATGAACGAGCGGATGGTACGTACTGTCCCCGAGTCTAACGACTGACTCGGCCAGGTGAGGCTGCTTAAACCAGCCACCCACACTCTCACAAGTATGTATATATATATATATATAGGTAAAGTACATTCCCGGCTACAAAAATGTTATTGGGAACAGGTGGCCGCTGTCTTATATGAGGACTCTGAATTTCTAATTTTCTTATGCTCTTCAACATGCAGACATTTTATTTTTTTACCTTGACCGTCTTCTTGGCAAACTTGTCCAGGGCGGTTCCCTGGCTCTTGAAGATGGCTACGTTGGCCTTCAGCAGGTCCTTCCTCTCCATCCCATCCCTTCTAGGCATGGAGCCCACCAATATGGCAACATCCAGGTCCTTGAAGGCCACCTCCTCCTTATCAGTGGAGACAACCTCTGTGGAGACAGGAGATTTTGCCCTGTGGTGGTTTGTATAACAAATGCCTCGTCGCACTTTAAAATATTACACAGTTGAACAGACCTGGTTTGAGATAAACTGCCAATGTGTCAAATGTGTTCCCCTATTGCCTCTCGCTTAGCGCCAGGAGGGTTTTTTAACAAGCAACTCAACTGTGACTCATGAAGTCATGAGGAATTCATCACAAAAGGCTGTTATGTGTAAAGTGTCTCTAAACAGGACACGTTCCAAAAACTTGACAGGAGAATACAAAATTAACAGGTGAAAACTATGGGTAAATGAAAACCATGTGATTGTGGATAAATCTTTACAGTATCACCACCATACATATGAAACAACTCAACCGAACAAACGCGTATGAAAGAGTAGAAAGGACATGCCGAGAAATGGGTTCAACAAATAGAACTGCTTAAAATTTGGTTTCTGCTTAAAATACATAAATAGCAGCCCATGTTGGTCACAGGTGGCTAAAGTTGACACCCTTTTCTGTGCACCCAACATTGTCTTTGTAAATACAGGGGCCTCACACACAAAGCAAAGAACAGCACCATTTCAAAGGAAAAATTCCAGGTCACAATAATGGCGCATAATGGCGACTCGCGGCTAAAGGCGTAGCATCGGTCACTATAATAAGGTCAAGACAGGTATTTTAAAACACATGGGTGCTTCTAACGTGGATGATTTAGGATCCCAGTGGGGGTCACATAACCAAAAACAGGCTTGGAGGAGCATGTTTCCATTTGAAAAGATCAATTACATCATCTGCAATTGTAGGGCTGACGATTAGTTGATGAATTGTGAGATAATGCATTTATTCTAATTGATAATCGATTCATTGTTGTAGTTATTTATAAAAACAAAAAAAACATTGCTACGTAAATCCATTTACAATCATTAGAAAATAAATACCTGTTTTTTTGGCTCTTTGCAAGTACCTGCATTAGCAACCACACATTCAAACAAGTACAAAGTAGTTGTTATATCCAATGTGGCAAATTAAACATACATTAGAAACCAAGCACCTTTAATCCAAAAAGTAATCAAATTAAGTGACTGTGAAATAAAATACGTTATATTATCCCTGAATGTTATACATCAGTCACCATAGTTACCCCTCAGCAGTGGGAGGGCACAGTCCTGAAGCTCCATGACGACGCCATCCAGGACTGACAGCATGGGGGAAATGTCCAGAAGGAGCAGGATGATTGGCTATAGGTACAGGTTGGAGAAAGGGAAGAGAAAACAAGACCAAAGTTTCCATTACGCATCGCTTTTCCAATCATAGCCCCGCAGTGCAACGTATTGCTTAGTATTTAGTAACCTTAAGCACAACAAAACAATACATTTCTACCTTCATGTGTAAACTCATCTCCAAGCCACTCATAACCCCTTAAAACGGTACACCGAAGAATTAACCAATGGAAGCTTGAAGTGAATGGACGTAAATAAAATGTACTAATATCAACATGTATTATACATTTGGTAAGGAACTTAACAAAGTCTCATGACATGACACTATGTTTAATATGACAAGAGCCACGGTGAGACCATTTTACCTCAAGGAGCCACATATTATTATATCAGACTTAAGCTTTAATATACTCAGTCCAAGCACTGTGTGAGCAAGCTGGGGAGTAAATCAGCCTGATGCTGCTATAGAGTAAATCAGCATCGAGCTCATCGCTGTGTTATTGGAATCATGAGTGTTTTCATCTGAGCCTCATGTTAGCCTCATGTTATAGTTCAGGCACCCACACTACAAAGTGAACACTGTTGGATGTACGTCAAAAGCACTTGTTTTTATGGGTATATGCAGGGATATCTTTTTTTTGTGACTATGAACCCATACATTTTAATTTTATTCAAACTAACCATGGCAATACTTGTATATATGTGTATATATATGTGGCTTTTACACACATGATGTATATATAGAGACTCATTCATAGCATAGTTACGCAAGAAACTCAAAGCCCAGATTGTTACCTGATCCTTCCCGAAGACGTCTCCCTTAGCAATGCTGAACAGAAGGGAATACGCAATCTGCCCCGCTGCCCCGGTCACCAGCACTCTGATTGGCTGAGCCTGTAATGAACACATGAACACATGAACCTGACCAATCACATGAACACATGAAGGGAACATGGACCTGACCAATCACATGAACACATGAAGGGAACATGGACCTGACCAATCACATGAACACATGAACCTGACCAATCACATGAACACATGAAGGGAACATGGACCTGACCAATCACATGAACACATGAAGGGAACATGGACCTGACCAATCACATGAACACATGAAGGGAACATGGACTCAATCACATGAACACGTGAAGGGAACATGAACCTGACCAATCACATGAACACATGAAGGGAACATGAACCTGACCAATCACATGAACACATGAAGGGAACATGAACCTGACCAATCACATGAACACATGAAGGGAACATGAACCTGCGCCCAGAGTTCATAAATAGCGCGTCTTGTCAGCTCATTCATTACATGAAGAGACTTTCATCTCAATCTATGAACCAGCGTCTGAGAATAAAACCTGTTTGTTCAACTATAGCTTCTTCCCTGAATCCACCACCAACCTGTTCACACGATACATACAGTACTGACATCTACTGACAAATAACTCACCATGTTCACACTCATGTACTCCTCATGTACTCATTTACTCATGTACTCCTCATGTACTACTCATGTACTACTACTCATGTACTCCTCACGTACTCATGTACTCCTCATGTACTCACCATCTCGCCGCTCTCGCCGCTCTGGCCGCGCTGCCGCACCGCGACGCGCAGCTGCTTATGTGAACGGCGCTGAACGTTTACGACACTTTACGGCAGAGCGGCGGTTGTGGGAAGATACATAGAACTACAGTTCCCACTGGGAACAGTAGTTCTATGTATCTGATCGTAGCTAAGCGATTAGCATAACACATTCATAAAATACGCGTCATAAGCGAGATATTTTACGCAGTCCTACATGAGATTGATTATTTCGTTACGTCAAAGTGAAATGTAGAAATAAATATCGGCACTAGTTAGCGCGATGCCTTGTAGCGAGGCTATGTATTGGTTGTGATGCTAATGCGTTCATACTGCAGCCTGACAGACCGGCACCATAAGCAAGGTAATGGGAATAGAACCATCAACGTTCTCCTCTCTGCTTCTACTGCTGTGTTCCCTTCACAACACCTCCCTTTACAACCTGGAGTGGAAAGTTACTTACTCTTGTTGAAACATTGAAATATTCAATACTGGAGCTTGTCAATTTTACAGTAAACTTAGCATGGACATTTGAGTTCTGATGTAAAATGTCTTGTAAGTGTAAACTAGTCATTACTATCACTGTGCACTAGTCATTACTATCACTGTGCACTAGTCATTACTATCACTGTACACTAGTCATTACTATCACTGTGCACTAGTCATTACTATCACTGTGCACTAGTCATTACTATCACTGTGCACTAGTCATTACTATCACTGTGCACTAGTCATTACTATCACTGTGCACTAGTCATTACTATCACTGCACTAGTCATTACTATCACTGTGGATCCTGTGTGTTTCTCTGGTCTTGAAGAGCTGGTAGGTGAGCTTGGTCATTCATCTGACCTCATTCCCACTGTTTCATTACAGACTCATTACCCTGAACAAGGACCTGAGCTGAAGTCGTCTTTTGACCCGGTAGTACTAACCCTAACCCTGTGTTGAAGGTAGAAGGTGTTGTTGGCCTTTGACCCGGTAGTACTAACCCTAACCCTGTGATGAAGGTAGAAGGTGTTGTTGGCCTACAGAGAACCACAGGACTAGTTAGACTACCATACATCCTAGCTTGTGTTATGCTGTAGACCATCCGTTCTTCTCACATGCCTGACCCTGGTCTGGTCCTAGTTGTGATTAGAGTGCTTGGGCAGTGACCTTAAATCACTTTTCTTTTATTTCCTTTTTTAAATCATGTTATAATAATAATAATAATAATAATAACTTTCTATGGCACTTGGTTTACAAAGTGCTTTACAAGAAAACAGATTATTAAAAGCCAGTCTACTAATGTGTTTTTATATTTAAAGGAAGATACTGATGTTACTTTCGTTTTCATACTAGACCCTGGGAGGCTCATAAGGAATTAAAAGGTTACAAATATATAGCTGACTATTTTGTGTATGTTGTTCTTTTATAATGACACTAGGTGTCAGCATAAGGCTGTGTTTACATATATTACACACGAGGCAGAGTGCTTCTGAGCAAGGCACTGGCTGGTTCACTAGAAATGTCAAGTGTTTTGTACAGTATAAACTGGTCATTCTATACAGTGGGATTCTTCTGATAAGGCAAAGGTAATCTCTTTGCCTTATCAGAGTGTGTTAGAGGGTGGGTTGTGTAGTTCCCTTGTATTTAAAGCATCATTACAGTGTGTTAGAGGGTGGGTTTTGTAGTTCCCTTGTATTTAAAGCATCATTACAGTGTGTTAGAGGGTGGGTTGTGTAGTTACCTTGTATTTAAAGCATCATTACAGTGTGTTAGAGGGTGGGTTGTGTAGTTACCTTGTATTTAAAGCATCATTACAGTGTGTTAGAGGGTGGGTTGTGTAGTTACCTTGTATTTAAAGCATCATTAGTGTGTTAGAGGGTGGGTTGTGTAGTTACCTTGTATTTAAAGCATCATTACAGTGTGTTAGAGGGTGGGTTGTGTAGTTACCTTGCCATGATGTAACTCCAAATATTGGTAAGATATTTTCAATAGTTGCTCTGTAGATTCAGACTTGATCGTCCAAAGTAGTGTTTTTTTCTCCCCCCCATTGACTTACATTGCACGGTGAAACAGGTCTCTGTCACACTTTTAGCTCACAAACGAAGGCGAACAAAGCAGATTCTGCCAATGTATAAAATAACAAAACCCACTACAGCAGAAATAAGTGTCAACTTGGTGTTGATTTGAATTAGGAAGATGATCCGGTAGTTCGCTTCCGAGACAGAATCACTGTGTTTGTTAAGACCGATAGGCTACAGAAATAAACAGAAACACGCCTGTTGGTTGAGAGACGGTTTGCGTATTCAGTAAATCTACGGCGAGGGGATGAAGAAATAGTACCTTTACCAATCATTGTAAACGTTATAGCAGGTTTTGTTATTTCATACATTGGCAGAATCTGCTTTGTTCGCGTTCGTTTGTGAGCTAAAAGTGTGACTTTGAGACCTGTTTCGCGTGCAATGTAAGTCAATGGTGGGGAGAAAAAAACACTACTTTGGACGATCAAGTATGAATCTACGGAGAAACTATTGAAGATATCTCGCCAATATTTGGAGGTCACTACACAACCCAAACCTCTCCCAAACTTTAATGATGCTTTAACACCTTCATCCTTTCTGCTGATACCGCTTGTTCTTTTTGCAGATTTAAAAATAGCCATTAATGAAAAAAGCAACCATTAAGCCTTAGGGCGAAGCTGCTCAGCGTTGACATTAGTAATGTTGTTCCGTACCAGAGTCTCTACACACTCCCATACAGTAGGTGGCAGTATGTACCGAGTTACAGGACACATCCCAAGCCCATACGATGGAGTATGGGCTATTATTGATATTTTGGAGACGATGTCAAGAACGACATCTCGCCTGCCTTCCTACTTTATCAGCTACGGCCAGAGCGTGAGATTTCATACGTAGACGTGCAGAATAGCCGTCCACTTCCGCGTTTTGGTTTCACACCTGATGCAAAGCGTCCCCGAGTACACATGAACCAGGACTCAAGACCACCTTTTCACGTGGACCTGGGCACGGTTCGCTGATCCATGCCCGAGTACGGTACACAGTGTTCACAGTGCTAATCGAACAAGGTCCCTAATGTGAAAACGCCCTTAATGTGTCCAAATGGTTTACTTTTGTGGTGGACTTCCTCGTGAAGCAGGGACATTGTTAGCTGCTTTAATATTTAACACTTTGTATTCATAAAGCTCATCGCTCATTTATTATAAATGAACACACTTGGTAAATGATACAGCATTCATCACATTTTGCAGCTATAGTGAGACAGCCCTGTCGGAGTTGGTTGTGGCAAGTGGTAGCGTGTGTGTGTGTGTGTGTGTGGAGGGGGCAGGAAGGAATCCATACTTCCTGCAATGAAGCGGTGGCTTTATTCTCCTTCATAAGGAGCTAGGCTAGCGGTGGCGCTACAGCGCGGCTAGCCCATGTAGGTGAACTGTTGAGTTAATCTGGCCAACAGATGGGGCATGCTGCACCTCAGAGGGCTTAAGCAGACGTCGGCGGTGGGCATGGAGGTTGTGGCGGCGGGGGTACCAGTGGACGCGGACAGGGCCGGCAGGGTTGTGGATGCCGTTGACTATGACCTATATTAATAATTCAAACAGGAACTTCCCGCTGCCGCGCTGCTCCTCGCCATCGCAGCCACAATCCATAGTTACTGAAACCCAGCAGAGAGCAGCGGCCGACCGGGGAGGAGGGGGGGGTTACGCTGGGACACAGGCTATCCTGCAGGAAGCTGGAACGGACCTGCTTTCAATCGTTGTTACTGTCTGGAAGGAGTTTAGTGAGTGTGTGTGTGTGTGTGAGTGGGCTGTCAGTTGAATATGTTTGGTCAAAAGTTGCCTTTGTCCTTAGAACCTCTTAAGCCATTCCAACACACACACACACACACGCACGCACACACACGTCAGCCATTGCCATGACAACTGACTGACCAACACACTAATGGTCCAGGGTAACAACAACAACAACAACAAGAGCATTGTTTGAGTGAGACAGCAGCACTCTAAAATGTACACAAGGCCATCCATCTCCGCGGCGCCGCTAGCATCCACCTTCCAGCAGAACACGTTGCAAGTCCTTATGCTTCCCTGAGTACGAGAGCGGACCCAACAACCTCATGATCAAGACACACTCAAAACGTCTCATGGCTGCGTTGTGAACCCCGCATTGTGCTCCGTGAAAGACAACGTGGGACAGCACAACGACGCGCCTTGCTAACATGGGAGGGCTTTAGCGCCTCTTGGTTATTTTCAAGGTAGAGCCGTGCCAAACGGCATTATTCCAGCTTGGATCCGATCCTATTCAGACTCGCTGCCGGAATCAAACGCATTGATTTTTTTGTATAAATGTAAAACTTTTTTTTGGGCACTTTTGTGCCTTGCTTTGTTAAACAAGGTCAGGAAGTCAATCCAATTTCACGCTGTCTGAAAGCACGAGACCCCGGACCTGACGTTCGGAGAGAACCGGCTAGTCCCATCAAGGCTGCCTGGCGGTCAAAGACAATTATTTGTTTTACATAAAGGAGGCTAATGATTCTTTGTGTGTTCGTTCACAGCTGAGCGCCCGGACTCAGTGACTCACACATCCGCACACACATAAAGAGATGGAGGAATGCCTTTGTCTTAGTTGTCCAGAAAAAAAAGCCCAAAAAAGACATTTGCATGCCTTGCGTCTGGAGAGTTGGCCGCACAGACTGAGCCCACGAATCCAACACCCCTGCATGATAACTTTGTTAGCAACACAAAGCCGGTCCTTTAGAAAGCACTTTGCATAACACACACACACACACACACACACACAGACTGCATCTGTGGCTTCCATGCCAGTCTGGAATAGGGAAGACATGAGGAGGAGGAGGAAGACAAAGAAGAGGAAAGAAGACAAGAAGGATAGAGAGATGGAGGAGGAGGGGAGACATGGAGAGAAGAGAGGAGAGGTTGGGTGAAGAGAGAGAGGAGATAGACAGAAACCGATCTAAAATGTTAAGGCTGGGGGTTGGGAGTCATAGAGCCAGACTAGACAGTCTATATCTCTCTATCCCTGACCCTCTGTCTGTGTGTGTGTGTGTGTGTTTATGTGAGCGCGCGTGTGTGAGTGCATGCACGTGTGTGTTGTTTGTGTGAGTGTGTGTGTGTGTGTGTGCTTCTCCCTGCCCC
>OMKN01043329.1:0-24672 GCA_900302345.1 Melanonus zugmayeri | reverse complement strand
CAAGAGCTGAAGGCAAAATCCACACACTTACACTAAGAGATGTAACACTGGCTGAGGCTGGGGAGGTGAGGCTGGCAGCCAAGGACTTCCAGACACAAGCCAACCTGATAGTCAGAGGTATGTCTCTCATCCCCTCTCCACCTCTCCTCCCCTCTCCACCTCTCCTCTGCTCTCCTCTCCACATCTCCTCTCCTTTCATCTCCTCCTCTCCTTTCCTCTCTATGTTTCTATTCTCAGCTGTGATTGAAGCCCCTAATAGTCCCAATATGAAAATCAATGATGAGAGAAATATATGTATGTTTGACTGTAAAGTACAAACATCTAGAGGTGGTCTACACAATCATAAGAGATGGTTAATTAGAGATGGTTAATTCAACTTAGAGACGGTTACTAGATGGTAGATATGGTTACTAGATGGTAGATATGCTTACTAGAAGGTAGAGATGGCTAATTAATAGAAGGTAGAGATGGTTACTAGAAGGTAGATATGGTTACTAGAAGGTAGAGATGGTTTATTAATAGAAGGTAGATATGGTTACTAGAAGGTAGATATGGTTAATTAATAGAAGGCAGATGTGGTTATTAGAAGGTAGAGATGGTTCATTAATAGAAGTTAGAGATGGTTACTAGAAGGTAGAGATGCTTACTAGAAGTTAGAGATGGCTACTAGAAGGTAGAGATGGTTAATTAATAGAAGGCAGATGTGGTTATTAGAAGGTAGAGATGGTTCATTAATAGAAGTTAGAGATGGTTACTAGAAGGTAGAGATGCTTACTAGAAGTTAGAGATGGCTACTAGAAGGTAGAGATGGTTAATTAATAGAAGGTAGATATAGTTAATTAATAGAAGGTAGAGATGGTTACTAGAAGGTAGAGATGGTTAATTAATAGAAGGTAGATATGGTTAATTAATAGAAGGTAGAGATGGTTACTAGAAGGTAGAGATGGTTAATTAATAGAAGGTAGATATGGTTACTAGAAGGTAGAGATGGTTAATTAATAGAAGGTAGATATGGTTACTAGAAGGTAGAGATGGTTACTAGAAGGTAGAGGTGGTTACTAGAAGGTAGAGATGGTTACTAGATGGTAGAGATGGTTGATGTTTAGAGGAGATAAAGATTGTTTATAGAAGAGAGGTGTCTAAATGTCCTCCTGTCTGCTGTGCAGAGCCACCAGTAGAGTTCAGCAAACCTCTGGAGGACCAATCGGTTGAAGAAGAGGCCACTGCAACCCTTGAGTGTGAAGTGTCCAGGGAGAACGCTGAGGTCCAGTGGTTCAGAGATGGACAGGAGATCCGCAAGACCAAGAAATATGAAATGATTGTTGATGGATGCAAGAGAGCACTCATCATTCATGACTGCACTATGGATGATTCAAGAACATACACCTGTGACGCGAAGGACTTCAAAACCTCCTGCTTCCTCAGTGTTGAGCGTAAGTACTGGAAACACAGCTCTTAATTTCCTAGTACAACGCCACGAGCCAAACGCACGTGAGTCTGGCTTGCAAGGGGTAATAGTTCCACCCTGAGCCTCAGTTTACTCAGAATACTTTATTTTTCCAGGAGGAAATTATTTCTGTCACAAAACAGCTCTACTCATGGCTTCACTGGCCACTGTGGAGTCAACAAGTTGATTCCCTAACTAGTAAATAGCACGTTACATAGACTGCTTTTATATAGACTGCTTTTATACAGTGTTCTTCTAACCTAGTTAGTCCATTCACCCTGTTGGGTGTTGTACCCAACACCCAACACCCAACACCCAGCTTTTGAGCAGCAGTTGGGTGCCTTGTTCAAAGCTCCTCCCACCTCACACCTAGCCAACACCCTAACCCCCCTCCCTGCAGAGCTACTGCTCATGAGGATCCTAGATGCTTCCTACCGACCCTCCCCCGATGATCCTTTGCTGCTGTGTTTTATTTGCTCCAGGTCGTAAACATCCTGTATTCTCTGTTTTCACAGCCCCTCATGTGGAGTTCTCTAAGCCTCTCCATGACGTGGAGGTCCGCGAGAAGGAGTCTGCCAGGTTTGAATGTGAACTTTCCAGAGAGAATGTGAAGGTAAATACTGGCTGTCTACTAGCTTTTTTCACTGAATGCAGCTCCTGATCTCTCCACTAGGAGGTGCAAGATATGAATAAAGTAAAACAAAAAAATCTTACCACCAGGTGTGACATTGGTTAGCCATTATAATAATAATAATACTAATACATTCTATTTGTATAGCGTGTAGCTTTTCTAAATAGTCAAAGACACTTAAAGTGTCTGGACACCCAAATCCACAAAAACCTTCTAACTATGTAATTTAGGGTCTTATGTACATACTAGTAAGCATCTAAATAGTCTTAGACATTAGTTTCCATGTCTGAAATATTGTCAATTACGTTTTTCCTCGTTCCCGGTATTGGGTTTAAATTGGGCGGGATTATTCTAGGTATTTATTACGAAATAGATACCTAGAACCAATCGGAGCCGGTGTTTCCCTCTTCGTTCGCTGCTACCAGGGGAATCCTGGTTTGTTTCTTTTCCTCCGCTACTGATCTGCTTGATAGCAAGCAAAGTGGCCACTTAGCTCAGTTGGTTAGAGCGTGGTGCTAGTAATGCCAAGGTTGCTGGTTTGATCCCCTTGCAGACTATACTGAAGTGTTTTTATATTCCTTGCTCACTGAAAACATACCTTTTTAATCTGGCTCATAATTAGAAATTGTCTTTTTATTATTAACATTTTTATTTTATCCACTCTTTTATTTGGATTGTGTGATTTATTTACGTATATGTACAGCGAGTTACAAAATGCTTTGCTCTCCGGACAAACCGAGCCGAGCCGCCTCAGGGCGCGTCTCGACGGCCAGGAGCCGCCTCTGTCCCCCCGGGAGCCTCGCCCCCCGGGGCTGTTTTTGTAACTCATCATTCAGTGACCACTTTAGATTAATTGTTTTGAGGCTTTGAGGTCTTAAGCCTCATCGTCTGACGAATCATATGGCTGAAACATATACCCCTGGACCGACTGCAGCGTGCCCCATTGTCGTGGAACTGACAGCTCGTTTGACATGGGCGGAGCCAGGGAGAAGTCAATCAAAACCTGACACACCCACACCATCTTGGCAAAGTGCCAACAGCTCATTAAGCAGCTTTTTTTTCAAGCCAGGTGTCCAGACACTTTAAATGTTATAACCCATTTCAAAATGTCCACCCAGATTTGTGATGATCAACTGTACCACTTGGCTGGAGTTGATCTATTCATAACAAATCAGCCTCACACCTGGTGGTCTAAATCTTGTTGTATTATCATGAAATAAACAGACATTTGTCCACAATATGTCTACAATATGTAGCCTGAAGATGATGGACACCCACATTTAAGATCATGTCAGAGAATAAGGAAAAGTAGGGTTAATATTGTGTGTTTGTGTGCAGGTTCGCTGGTTTAAGGATGGAAGATCGTAGGGTTAATATTGTGTGTTTGTGTGCAGGTTCGCTGGTTTAAGGATGGAAGTGAGATCAGGAAAGGGAAGAAGTATGAGATCATTGCTCAAGGTGTCCAGCATGTCCTAGTGGTCCACAAGTCTATGTTCGACGACGAGGCAGAATACGAATGTGACGCAAAGACCATCAAGTCCTCCGGCATGCTGACCGTCGTTGGTAAGAAAAATATCACAACACTACCCATCTACTGTATATTGATATCATTATGTTATACCTTACACATCCCACTAGTTTATTGAATAAGACAACTGTTTTATTTTCACTTTGCTACAGAGGAGGATACTAGGTTCACCAAGCCCTTGTCCAACGTGGAGGGAACCGAGACAGACAGTGTCAAACTGATCTGTGAAGTGTCCAAGCCCAGTGCAGAGGTCACCTGGTACAAAGGAGAGAAAGAGCTGCCCGAGGGAGGTCGCTACGAGCAGATCATGGATGGAAAGAGAAGGATCCTCATCATCCAGGACCTGAAGATGGAAGATGTTGGGGAGTACAACTGTAGACTGAGTCCCTCCATCAAGACCTCTGGAAACCTCCAGATCAATGGTAACATACCGATACCATCATTGTCTTGTTAATAAAGTGATATAGAATATAGTCTTCTATCCAACCAACACCTCATAGCACCAAACATCTTCAGGAAAGGTTTTCCTGATATTAAGACGTGTGTGTTTGTGTTTCCTTCGTGTCTGTAGAACTGGCTGCTGAGTTCATCTCCAGGCCTCAGAGCCAGGAGGTAGTAGAGGGAGAGAAGGCCCAGTTCATCTGCTCCGTCTCCAAGGAAACCTATGAGGTGAAGTGGTTCCGTGGTGACAAGGAGCTGGAGGCCGGAGACAAGTACAAGATGATCAGCGACGGCAAGAGGAGAACTCTGCTCATCGAGAGCTGTGAGCTCATAGATGAGGGAGGATACGTGGTGGCGATCGGCAGCACCAGGTCCAGCGCTGACCTGACCGTACTCGGTATGTTCCCTCACATCGTCATGTCTTGTCTATAAAGACAAGCTTCTGATAGAAATGCATAGGTCAGACCAACTGTAGAAGCAATCTAGGAGGACACATCCCACATGTATATTTATATTTGTTATTATTTTATATATATTTCAATTTTTGGTATTTTTATTTATTTTACCTTTTCATGTTTAATGTTATTAATGTTATTAATTGTTATTGCAAAAAATCTATAGAAATTCAGTATTAAAAAAAATAAATGTATAGGCATAAACACATAGGTCATGAATACATAAGTGATAAAAACATGTTTGTTAGTTTGTAATAAGCATTGTCTCTTCTTTTGTTTGTCTTGCAGAGAAACTGAAAATCATCACCCCACTGAAGGACACGGAAGCGAAGGAAGGCCAGGAGATCGTCCTGAACTGTGAGGTGAACTCTGAGGGAGCCAAAGCTAAGTGGCTGAAGAACGACGAGACCGTGTTTGAGAGCAGCAAGTTCATCATGGTCCAGAGAGACAATGTATTCTCTCTCAGAATCAAAGATGCCCAGATGGCCGACGAGGCCAACTACTCCATCATCCTAACCAACCAGAGAGGAGAGCAGGCCAAGAGCGCATGCAACCTCACCGTCAAAGGTCAGCACTGAACAAAACAAAAAATCAATATATATACAGTATATTATCTGACTCAGATTTTACTCACTCTCAGTTAGAGTGTAATAACACAATGATCTAACAGAGGAGTCACAGTGTAATAACATTAACTGTTGTGTTATACAGAGGAGAGCCTGAGGATTGTGGTTCCTCTGGAGGATATAGACACCCAGGAGAAGAATACAGTGAGCTTCTCCTGTAAAGTGAACCGAACAGGGGCCACCCTGCGCTGGATGAAGGGTGGCCAGGAGGTCTCCTTCAGCAAGCGCATTGTGTACCGGGCTGACAAAGACAAACACACCCTGACTATTAAAGACTGTACGCTGGCTGATGAGGGAGAGTACACCGCCGTCGCTGGAGACAACAAGTCCACAGCAGAGCTGATCATCAGCGAGGCTCCCACAGACTTCACTGCTCAGCTCAAAGACCAGACCATCACAGAGTTTGAAGATGCAGAGTTCACCTGCAAGTTGTCCAAGGAGAAGGCTGAGGTGAAATGGTACAGAGACGGACGTGAGATCAGAGAGGGACCAAGGTACGGCTGCCACTGCCTCAGGTTGTACTACAGCTGACTCATGTTTAGATTTATGTTTGCTTACACCTTCTACCCTTTGCTCTACCAGATATACTTTTGAAAAAGATGGAAAGACATGCAGACTGATAATCAAGGAGTGCAGACCAGATGATGAGTGTGAATATGCCTGCGGTGTGGATGACAAGAGATCCAGAGCCAGACTCTTTGTTGAAGGTGAACTAATCATTGTCATATACAGTTATCTACTGGTAACTTTACTGTAATGAATACTGTAATCACCCTGTCCCTCTTTTGGTCTTTAATTCCAGAAACGGCGGTAATGATCGTCATACCTCCCCAGGATGTGTTCGAGCCTCCAGGCTCAGATGTCGTGTTTGAGGTGGAGCTCAACAAGGACAGAGTGGACGTCAAGTGGTTGAGGAACAACATGACTGTGGTGCAAGGAGATAAGTACCAGATGATGAGTGAGGGGAAGATCCACCGCCTGCAGGTGTGTGAGATCCGACCTCGCGACCAAGGAGAGTACAGAGTAATTGCAAAGGACAAGGATGCCAAGGCCAAGCTGGAGCTGGCAGGTATGGTCTCGGCCTTCAGTCTCTCTCCTCTACTATACTACTACTACTACTATGTTGTTATCTGTGTTAACCTTGACCCTGTGCTCTGCAGCTGTGCCGCAGATTAAGACTACCGACCAGAGCTACGTGACCGATGCCGGCAAGTCCATCGTCATGGCGGTTCCCTACAGCGCTTACCCCAAGCCTGAGGCTGACTGGCTGTATGGCAGCAGCCCCCTGCCCACAGACGACATTCACACCTCAGCTGACAGGACTGAATACAGACTCAAAGATCCCAAGAAGACGGACGAGGGACGTTACAAAGTGCTCATCAAGAATAAACACGGCAAGGGAGAGGCCTTCATCAACCTGACTGTTGTTGGTAAGTCACATGAGGTCAACCTGTTGAAAATTAGTTCATATTGCAGCTCTTGATGTTGTTGAACTGAATTTAACGTTGAAGTTAGAACTCACTTTGTGGTTTCTTTTAAAAAATACACAATTTTGAATATTAAAAATTGTCCATTTTGAATATGCTTTGATTGTTCTCACCTTCACTTGAAGGGCTGCTAAATGACTGCTAAATAGCTGCTAAATGACTACATTTAAATTATCTGGGTTTGGAAGAACGTATGAGGTCAGGTTTTTCACTTCTGACATTAAAAAACTGTAAGAGATGATGTAATTAGTTTCCTGCTAATATAAGTCACTCCTCTGTAACCTGCGGTGTTTCCTCCCAGACGTGCCTGGACCGGTGAAGGCCCTCCAGGTGACTGACACAGCTGATGGTGAGGTGAGTCTGGCCTGGGAGGAGCCAGAGAGCGACGGCGGCAGCAAGATTGTTGCTTACGTGGTGGAGAGACGGGACGTGAAGCGTAAGACCTGGACCCTGGCCACAGACCATGCCGAGACCCCTGAGTTCACAGTGACCGGCCTCCAGAAGGACTCCATGTACCTGTTCAGAGTCTGTGCTCGCAACAGAGTAGGCAGTGGGCCCAACGTTGAGACAGACAAACCTGTGCAAGCCAAGAATAAATTTGGTGGGTAAAAACTAGAGTCACTATTTGTTTGAGTTCCCTGGGTTTGGATTGGTCTACCCTGGGTCATTCACTGTTCTGATGGTCTACCCATGCAGATGTGCCCGAGGCGCCTCTCAACGTGCTCGTGGGCAACGTCAGTAAGTTTGGCTGCACGGTGTCTTGGGAGCCCCCAGAGTCTGACGGAGGATCCCCCCTCACCGGCTACATCATCGAGCTCCGCGACCGCACCTCTGTCAAGTGGTCTGCCGTACAGGTGGCCAAGCCTGACGAGCTCAGCGCCGTCATCAATGATGTCATTGAGAACAAAGAGTACATCTTCAGGGTGAAGGCTGAGAACAAGGCAGGTGTGGGCAAACCCAGTGCCGCCTCGCTACCAGTCAAGATCATGGACCCCATCGGTGAGTGACAGCATGACATGTACCGTCTGGAACAGGTTGTGTTAGTGGACAGCTCTATCAGCCGTGTGCCTCTATGGCAAGCCCTTTTAAGATTTAATCAGTAGGGCTGACTAGTAGTGATTTAGTTTTCACTAGTGGTAATGACGTTTCGACATGTCAGCAGTGGCACAGGGGGTAGAGCGGGTTGTCTGGCAACCAGAAGGTTGCGGGTTCAATCCCCGGCTCCCCCTAGCCAAGTGTCGTAGTGTCCCTGTGCAAGACACCTAACCCTACTGCTCTCGACCAGCTGGCTGTTGCCTTGCATGGTTGACACTGCCCTCGGTGTATGAATGTGTGTATGCATTTTTGTATGTATGTGTAACTTTTGTATTCATTTGCTGCTGCCTGTCTTGGCCAGGTCTCACTTGAAAAAGAGATTTTTAATCTCAATGTGACTTTTCCTGGTTAAATAAAGGTTAATAATAATAATAATGAATGGGTGAGATTTTATAGAATACCAATATAATTTTCACTAGTTACAATTGTATTTCAGATATTTGAAATGCAATTCTAGATGTCTGAAATTACATTCTTTCTAGTTACAATTCAAAGCCGACATCAATAATTTAATTTTGACAAGTCAGAATTGAATTTTAGATATCTAGAATTCCATTTATGATATCTGTAATGCAAGAACAATTGTAGATATCTACAATGAACATTGCCACTAGTAAGAATTGAATTGTTGATATCAACAATTGACATTTCCACTACTGAGAATTGAATTGTTGATATCAATAATTAACATTTTGACTAGTGAGAATTGAGTTGTAGATATCATTCATTAGAATTGCAACTAGTCAAAATGACAGCACGGATATGTCGACTTGGAATAATAACATGTCAAAATTGAAGGTCTGTAATTGAGTATGAATAGAAGTCAATGGTAAAAATGGACTAGTTGTAATTAAGTTACAGATATCTACAATGAACATTTCCACTAGTAAGAAATACATTGTTGATTTTGACTAGTGGGGAATGAATTGTAGATATCTTTAACTAGAATTGCTCTATGGATATGTTGGCTTGGAATTCTAACTAGTCAAAAATCAATTGTTGATTACCCCTACTGATAAAATGTTAAAAGGGCTTGCCGTATGCCTCTCTATCTACAGATCGCCCAAGCCCCCCTCAGAACCTGGTGTGGCAGGACCAGAACAAGAACTCAGTGCAGCTCTCCTGGGAGACCCCCGCCAGTAACGGAGGCAGCATGATCACCGGCTACATCATTGAGCGATGCGAGGACGGATCAGACAAGTGGCTGCGCTGTAACGCCAGACTCTGTCAGGACCTCTCCTACAAGGTAAAGTGGGGATGGTGTTGTCCATCCTTCCTTTGTTGCTTTTTATTGTAATTAAAGTCTTTAACAGAACAAAACCCCAGAGCATTCCCTAGTCCCTCAGTTCTTCGTTAGTCCTGCTGTATGTATCTAAGCTGGTTCTGGTGTTGATCTTTCAGGTGATTGGTCTGATATATGGCGCTAAGTACAACTACCGTGTGTTTGCTGAGAACGCTGCTGGCATCTCTGACCCCTCCGACACCATCGGACCTCTGTTAGCGGACGACGTCCACGGTCAGAACCACAGACCACTGCCAACACCTTTTCATTCATAGAAACAGAATTCATGCTGACTCTGACATTAACTAATTACTGATATGAACAGAAGAGATATCACCCCTCCAGGGTTGAAAACATAAATCAGATAGTATAATGATATCAGTAATGTATGATGGATAAGAGGAGAGATGTAATGTTTCTGTTTAATATCCAGTGGCTCCTACCTTGGACCTGAGTGCCTTCAAGAATGGACTGGAGGTGATCGTTCCTCAGCCCCTCACCATCCGTGTGCCCATCTCCGGGTACCCCACCCCCACTGCCAAGTGGACCTTTGGAGACAAGGAACTGACTTCTGCAGATGAACGAGTAACCATGGTGACCAAGTCGACCTTCACAGAGCTGGTGGTGACCCCCAGTGTGCGTCCAGACCAGGGCACCTACACCCTGACCCTGGAGAACAATGTCACCTCCGTGTCTGGAGAGATTGACGTGACTGTCATCGGTATGTCCAGCTTCACGTCTCCACAATTTCCAACCCTCTGTAGATCCCTACAAGATCTCTCAAGATCTTCTTATGATCTCTTGTGTTTGGCTGCATACCAAAACCTGTTCTTGTAGAGGTCAGTCATGGTTGTACTACAGACAGGTGTACCAGGTATTCTCTACTGATCAAGGTGTTGTGGTTTGTGTGGCAGCCTCTCCCAGCGCTCCCAAGGACCTGAAGGTGCAAGAGGTGACCAGACAGCATGTACACCTCATGTGGGAAGCCCCCGAACATGACGGAGGAAGCCCCTTGACCGGATACCAGGTGGAGAAACGAGATGTGTCCCGCAAGACCTGGGTCAAGGTGAGCTCACTCCCTAACTAACTAAGTATCTGTTGGTAACTAGGACATAACATAACTGAGTTGGTAGCTAGGGCATAGCTCCAGACTGAACACATGTAAACAGTGTTGACAGATCTCTGACCATGGTGTGTGTGTCCCAGGTTGTTATGGGCATCCAGGACCAGGAATACACCGTGACAGATGTGGTGGAGGGCAAAGAGTACCTCTTCAGAGTCACAGCCTGCAACAAGTGTGGTCCAGGAGAACCAGCCTACATCGATGAACCTGTCAATGTCTCCTCTCCTGCCAGTAAGGAAGTCTACTTACTCTACAGCCTCTCTTCATTCTCTACCAACAAAGACCACTAGGGCATCAGGACCTGCTCCATGTCTCAGCTCCATGTCTCATCCCTCTACTCTGTGTCCCCTCAGCTGTGCCTGACCCCCCAGAGAACCTGAGGTGGAGAGACAAGTCTGCCAGTGACATCTTCCTCACCTGGGAGCCCCCCAAGTATGACGGTGGCACTGCCATCAAAGGCTACAACGTGGAGCGCTGCCAGAGAGGAACCGACAAGTGGGAGCCCTGTGGAGACATGGTGCCCGAGCTCAAGTACGTACTAAACACACCTTACGATAACACTAAGTAATCAACACAGTTATAGTCTAGTCTAGAGTCTGGTATATGGCTCTGTAGTGCTGAAGGTGCTGTGTATTGTGTTCAGGTGCCAGGTGACTGGTCTGACGGAGGGACAGTGGTACTCCTATAGAGTCAAAGCTCTTAATCGTCTGGGAGCAAGCAGACCCTGCAAGGCTACAGACGAGATCCTGGCTGTGGATCCCAAAGGTATGCTGGAACCTGGAGACATAAACTTCTGTGACATATCCATTAACATGGGCTGTTAACCTGTTCCACACTGCCTGCTTCATGTCTCCTGTCCCGTCTGACCCACCAGAACCTCCAGAGATTCACCTGGATGCTAAGCTTCTGGCCGGTCTGACCGCCAAGGCTGGCAGCAAGATTGAGCTTCCTGCTGACGTTACCGGGAAGCCTGAACCCAAAGTGAAGTGGACCAAGGCTGACCTGATCCTCATCACAGACGACAGAGTCTCAATTGACACCAAGCCAGGCCACTCGACGGTCACTATTGCTAAGACCACCAGAGACGACACCTCCACTTACATCATTGAAGCCACCAACAGCAGTGGACGTGCTACGGCCACAGTCCATGTTAACATTCTAGGTCAGCTACACACCACGGCCCATGTTAACATTCTTGGTCAGCTACACACCACGGCGCATGTTAACATTCTTGGTCAGCTACACAACACTGTCCATGTTAACATTCTTGGTCAGCTACACACCACGGCCCATGTTAACATTCTTGGTCAGCTACACACCACGGCCCATGTTAACATTCTTGGTCAGCTACACACCATGGCCCATGTTAACATTCTTGGTCAGCTACACACCACTGTCCATGTTAACATTTAGGTCAGCTACACACCACTGTCCATGATAACATTCTAGGTCAGCTGCATAACACACCACTGGAAGCTCCCATATTACAACACTAGTTAGCAGGGGCCGGTCCATCTGGAAAGTGCTTTATTCTAATATCTGTGTTCATATTCCTCCTGCAGATAAGCCTGGTCCTCCAGCTGCCTTTGACATCTCTGAGATCACCAACGAGTCCTGCTTCCTGGCCTGGAACCCCCCCAGAGACGACGGAGGCTCCAAGGTCACCAACTACATCGTAGAGCGTCGTGCTGCAGACAGCGAGATCTGGCACAAGCTTTCATCCACCATCAAACAGACGACCTACAAGGCTGTGGGTCTGGTCAGTTTCAAAGCGTACATTTTCAGAGTGTTTGCTGAGAACCAGTTCGGTGTGGGTGCAGCAGCAGAGCATCCATCTATCATCGCCAGATACCCCTTCGGTAGGTTAATCACTCTTAACTAGCAACACGTGATAAACAGAGAGCAGTATGTTAGATAGATGGCGGTGACATTACTCCTACTTTGCCCAGACACTCCTGGAGCTCCCTACAAGCTGGAACCCGCAGACATCACCAAAGACTCCCTGAGCCTGTCGTGGTATGAGCCCGATGAGGACGGAGGCAGTCCCATCACCGGCTACTGGGTGGAACGGTACGAACCGGACCATGACAAGTGGATCCGATGCAACAAACTACCCATTAAAGACACCAACTACAGGTCAGTATACAGCAGCATCTATCCAAGCAACATGAACTCAAACTGTACTATGTGTGTGTATGTGTACTCCTGCTGCATCTGAAGGCTGACTGAAGGATGTGAAGGGGTTTTAGAGTCATGTTGTGTTCCTTCCTCTGCAGGGTGAAAGGTCTTCCTACCAGGAAGAAGTACAAGTTCAGAGTCCTGGCTGAGAACTTGGCTGGAACAGGAAAACCCAGCCAGGAGACTGATCTCATCCTGGTCAAAGATCCTATCGGTAAAACATCTGCTGAAGTATTTCCTCATAAAAAGCTGCTGGTCAATACAAGAACCACAAACAACTTTCTAGCGAAGTCAATGAAGATGCTGACAACTCCCTGCTCAGAGCTTATTAAACACAGAATATCAACATGTATCTTTCCTATTGGTGTTAACTGAACCACTTGAGGCCTTAGTTGACGGACTCTCTGACGTTCTCTGCGAAGAAAACATTTTTTTCTCCTCCTCCTTCTCCAGATCCTCCATGGGCCCCTGGTAAGCCCACGGTGAAGGACGTGGCCAAGACCTCGTGTTTCCTCATGTGGACCAAACCAGAGCATGACGGCGGAGCCAAGATCGACGGCTACATAATCGAGATGCTGAAGAGCGGAACCACAGACTGGATCAGAGTTGCTGACAACATCAACATCCTGGAGCATTTCCTCAGTGGTCTGATGGAGAAGCAGGAGTACTCCTTCCGGGTTAAGGCCGTTAACATGGCTGGAGAGAGTGAACCTAGTGAGCCCAGTGACCCTGTGCTCTGCAAGGAGAGACTCTGTAAGTCTCATTCACTCACTCACCACTACACAATACAAAATGTTCCATAGATGCTTACACCAGAGTATAAACCTAATGGTGGTGTGATTGTGGACATGAGGCTGGTAACTAACGGCTGTCTCTCCCTAGCGACCCCCACGGCTCCACGCTGGCTGGTGGTGCCTAGCATCAGCAGGAACAGTGCTGAGATGAAGTGGACGGCCCCTGAAAGAGACGGAGGCTCCCCCATCACCAACTACGTGGTGGAGAAGAGGGACGTAAGGAGGAAGGGCTGGCAGGCGGTGGACACCACAGTGAAAGAGCTCAAGTACTTGGTGACGCCCCTCAACGAGGGCTCCCTCTATGTGTTCAGAGTGGCCGCTGAGAACGCCGTGGGGGTCGGACCCTTCTGCGAGCTGGAGGACTCGGTTCTGGCCAAGGACACGTTCAGTAAGTTGAGAATAACTGAATACGTCAAATGTTGAGGACTTAACAAACTCAACATTTGGAAGTTTGCTTTGTTCCAAATAGGGACTAGGAACCTTGAAGCCCATGAGATTAAAGCTACTGGTCTTGGTAGGCCTGTGTTTTCAGCATATTATATTGGGTGTGTCTGTGTGTGTGTTCACAGCGACTCCTGGGCCACCATATGCCTTGGCGGTGCTCAGTGTCAGTAAGAGACACGTAGACCTGCAGTGGGAGGCCCCTAAGAACGACGGAGGCAGGCCCATTCTCAGGTAAGATTCAAGATTCAAGATTTCTTTATTTGTCATTTGTTAATACATATGAGTAACGGTAGGGCCTACCGTTACTCATTGTGGACCTTAGTGGACTGTGGAACTGAGAGGATAGAACAGGCTGATGTGACCTGTTGGTCTGTGACTCATGGTCCTCCTCACAGTTGATGTTGAACTGTATTGGTTCAATGTGTTCCAGATATTCCCTGGAGAAGAAGGAGAAGCTTGGGACCCGCTGGGTGAAGTGTGGTAAGACCTCAGGGCCAGACTGTAAGTACCGAGTGACGGACGTCATCGAGGGAACCGATGTCCAGTTCATGGTGCGAGCTGAGAACGAGGCTGGACTCGGACACCCCAGTGAACCCACAGAGATCATTACCATCGAAGACCCCACAGGTGTCTCATCATTCTCTCCTCTATAGCCTTCAACTCTCACCGAGCATGGTGTAGTTACCCTTTAAGTATTTATTCATGTATTAGCAAGACACACAATATTTACCACTTGCCTCATATCTCTCTACTACCAGGAGCAGTAATAATGAAGTAAGTAGTTGATTATGTTGCTGGTGCATATTGTGATATTTAAAAGAACTAACCCTAACGTCTCTCCCCAGGTGTTCCATCACCACCCATCGAGCTCCAGATCACCGGAGCCAGCCGGGACTTCCTGTCCATCGCCTGGAAGCCCCCAGAGAGGACTGGTGGATGCCCCATCAGCGGCTACCACGTTGAGATGTGTGAGGCCGGGACGGAGAAATGGATGAGAGTCAACTCCAGGCCTGTGAAGGAACTCAAGTACCTCATCAATGAGGGAATTGTGGCCGAGAAGGAGTACGTCTTGAGAGTCCGTGCCATCAATGCTGTGGGCGTGAGCGAGCCCTCAGACATTTCCGACAACGTGTTCGCCAAGGAGGTTGACTGTAAGAACCCCCCGTAACACTTACACATCTGCTAAACACTTAAAACTCTGCTTAACACTTAAACATCTGTTCACCGTGTATCTTGACCTCTTCACCCTGACCAGTGACGACTTGTTATTATTTATAATTATTTTAAATTCTTCGTGTGATTCATTCAATGATGGGATCATCATTGAGTTGGCTGTTATTTGAGTGTGTGTTGAAACCATGCTGTGTTTGTCAAGGTGCCCCCACCCTGGAGTTCCAGACCCTGGACCTGGTGGTGGTGGAGACGGAGAAGATGCACATCCCGGTGCCCTTCAAGGCTGTCCCCTCACCCAAGATCACCTGGCACAAAGACGGCAAGGAGCTGAAAGCAGATGAGCGTCTGGGCTTCAGGTCTGGTCCTCTCTTCCCTGTTCTATATCTCTCCAGGGGCCCAAGCAGTACACTAAAAACTGTTGTTCTACTGTTGTGGAGACGATAGTCATCTCTAAGCGGAACCTAGTCACCAAGAGGTCATACATACTGTTCAGGAATCAATACAGAAAATACAGTACAGACAATAGAGCCAAACGATCCCTTCCATACAACATATGAATAATACCACAATACATATAATAAATACCACAAGAATCCCAAATATAAAGATACAGTATAATAATACAGTTTTAGAAGTCATAGTAGATTTAGTCACAGAGTTGTTGGTTGTGTATGTGAGTGTTGTCTACAAGAAGTAGTTTAGTTATTGGTTTGTTGTTGGTTTATCTGAACAGGAAGGAGTACACCTCCTGCCACCTGGAGGTGGGCAGCAGTATCCATGGCGATGCCGGACAATACAAAGTTACTCTGGAGAACAAGCTGGGAGCCGCCAGCGCTACCATCAACGTCAAAGTCATCGGTACATCATGTTCACTAACACACGGTTCCACTCCTAGTTCCACCTGAGAACACAATAGATCATCACGAGCTCCTTCTGAACACATGATCGTGTTTTATGTGCTCAGGTCTGCCTGGTCCCTGTAAGGCGATTGTTGCCTCAGAGATCACTAAGAGTTCCTGCAAGGTGACCTGGGACCCCCCAGATTACGACGGAGGAAGCCCCGTCCTTCACTACGTCCTGCAGGTCAGATGGTGCCCCCTGGAGCCCTCAGGCTGGGAGGTGGACCTGTCTGTCTGTCCTGACACCTTTGTGTCTGTCCTGACACACGTCTGCCTGTCTTTTTGTCCTGACACAGACTGTGTGTCTGTCTGTCCTGACACCTGTCTGTCTGTCTGTTTGTCTGTCTGTCTTGACACCTGTCTGTCTGTCCTCTCCAGCGTCGCGAGGCAGGCAGGAGAACGTATGTCAACATGATGTCAGGGGAGAAAAAGGTGAGCTGGCCCGTGAAGGACCTCATCCCCAACGGAGAGTACTACTTCCGGGTCCAAGCTGTGAACAAGATTGGAGGAGGAGAATACATCGAGCTGCGCAACCCAGTCATCGCAGAGGACCAGAAACGTAAGGAAGCTAGCATATAGTCCACTAGTATGTTGTCAATATGACCAAGCTCAGGATGAAGTACTTAAGACGCTTGGTATTTCCAGATGCTCCTGACCCTCCAGTGGATGTGGAGACCCACAACCCCACATCCAAGACCGTCACACTGACCTGGAAGCCACCCATGTACGATGGCGGAGCAAAGATCATGGGCTACATCCTGGAAAAGCTCCAGAAGGACAAGGACAAGTGGGAGAGGTGCAACGACTTCCTGGTGCCTGTGCTCTCCTACACCGTGAGGGGCCTGATCGAAGGAAAGAACTACCAGTTTAGGGTCAAGGCTGAGAACGCGGCTGGGGTCAGCGAACCATCTCGCAGCACGCTCTTCGTCAAGGCCTCCGACGCCGTGGGTCAGTAGTATATATTATCCTATCTGCTATGTAACAACATAAGTTGTATATTATACTTTCTGCTACGTAACAACATAGGTTGTATAGTATATATTATCCTATCTGCTACATAACAACATAGGTTGTATATTATCCTTTCTGCTACGTAACAACATAGGTTGTATAGTATATAGTATCCTATCTGCTACTCAAGAAAATACTCATTAATGAGAAGTGTGGATAGCCCACCATGAGGAAGGCTCCTGTTTGTAGGCTTCAACATATATAGGACCCAAAAGTGTGTCCCTGGAACCCAACCACAGCACTTCACTGGACTTGGTGATCACCAAACCCGGTGTGCTCAGAGTTCTGTGCATTGTCAGGTCCGGCTGGATCGCTACCCATTCTAGATCATTAACCACAGTTTAAGAAACGCTGCTCTACATTGATCAGGGATTGGATGAACATTTGATCATTAGAGTTGATTCCAAGGAACTAACTTGTTGGTGTTGGTTTCAGATCCTCCCAAGGTCTTCCTCAGCGGCAACTTGCAGTCGGGTCTGAGCATCAAGAGAGGCTGTGAGATCTGTCTGGACGCCAACATCTCCGGATCTCCATACCCTCAGATCACCTGGTACTGGAATGACCAGGTCATCAGACCAGAGGCCCTCAGGGTGAGACCCGACAAACCCATCAAGAAGAAGGTGGAGAAGAGCCAAGTGGAGGAGAAGAAAGAGGAAGGAGAGAAGAAAGAGGAAGAGAAGAAGGAAGGCGAGACCAAGGTGGAAGAGAAGAAAGAAGAGGAGAAGAAAGAGGAGGAGAAGAAGGAAGAGGAACAGCCAGCAGAGGCTGAGCCAGAGGGGTCTGACTACCCCACCATCAACGAGCGTCTGAGCATCGATGACAGCAAGAGAGGAGAGTCCCGGATCATCATTAAGGACACCATCCGTGGAGACCATGGAGTCTACACCGTCAAGGTGGAGAACGACTGTGGAATAGCTTCTGCTTCCTGTGAAGTCAACGTGCTTGGTAAGATCTGTTCTGTTCTTACAGTCTGCTAACATCTTGTTAACATCATGTTAAACCACTCTATTCTGCTCGGCACCAGACACTCCTGGACCTGCAGTGAACTTCCGCTTCGAGGAGGTGAGGAAGAACTCTGTGATCTGCAAGTGGGACACACCCCTGGATGACGGTGGCAGCGAGATCCTCAACTACACCCTGGAGAAAAAAGACAACTCCAAGCTGGAGATCGGCTGGAGCTCAGTCACCGCCACCTTGCGTGGCTGTCGCTACCTGGTGCCCAAACTCATTGAGAAAAAGGAGTACATCTTCAGAGTGGTGGCCGAGAACAAGTTCGGTGCTGGACCGCCCTGCGTATCCAAACCCCTCATAGCCAAGGATCCCTTCGGTATTCAACACTGAAACCATGACATATAGATTCATTAATGTTATAATGTCACATAGTTTAATATAGAGAGGTGTTTTACTGATATAACTCATGTTATAATGTCACAGATCCTCCAGAGGTTCCGGACAAGCCAGAGATCAATGACATCACGGCCCACAGCATGCTGGTGTCATGGAGCGAGCCTGAGGACCACGGCAGCCCCATCCTGGGCTACTGGGTGGAGCGCCGCGAGATCAACAGCTCCCACTGGGCCCGCGTCAACAGGTCTGACACCACATTCACACAAGAAAACAATCAGGGATACATATGAGTTGAGTGATAGAGAAGGTTTAAACACATGAATGCTTTCCTCCTCTGTGACCACCAGGGACTTGATTGTGGACACAGAGGTGATTGTGGAAGGCCTGATAGAGGGTCTGACCTACATCTTCAGAGTAGCAGCAGAAAACCAGGCTGGACCCAGCAAGTTCAGCATCCCCAGCGATCCAAAGACTGCCCAGGCCCCCATCCGTAAGTACCTGCCCAGGTCTGGTGGAACTCAGTCTAACTAAGGCCAAAGTTCTGCTGTAACTAAGTAGCTGACGCCTTTCCATCCAGTCTTTCTAAACTTAATCCACCTGCCTGTGTGTGTGTGTGTGTGTGTGTACTTGTGTGTATGTGTCTGCAGTTCTTCCTGGCCCTCCTGTGGCCAGGGTAACGGAAACCACAGACCACTCCATCGATGTGGAGTGGGACGCTCCTCTGGACAATGGTGGAGGAGAGATCCTGGGGTACCATGTTGACAAGGTCAGTCTGACCCTAGCTCCTTACAGAACTCTAAGGGCATAGGTTTAATATCTAGAGCAGGAAGACAGTGTTGAATACAGTGAAGAGCTGAGTTTAATATTGTCCCTTGTGCTTTACACGGTTAGAATGTGATTAGTGATGAGACAATCAATACACATCATCTAACTAAGCAGACTCATGGAAATGGGAAAGTACGGGTTTGACAAAGCTCTCCCTCTTCTCTCCTGGCCTTTAGGCCATGGCTGGAACCAAGGACTGGTCCAGGTCTACAGAACGGCCCTGGAAGACCCGGGCTTTCACGGTCTATGGGGTCCGAGAGGGAGCCAAGTACATGGTCCGAGTTATCGCCTGCAACGCTGCTGGAGAGGGAGCACCAGGCTTCACTGAGTCCGTGTTTGTCAGGAACCCTGCTGGTCAGTATCTTCTATCACATCTTAGCAGCATATCTCCCAGATGTTCTGTTAATTATTAGTGTTAGCTAATAATAATCTCCAATGGATGCATCCTTCTCCACCACAGAGAAGCCAGTGATCGAGCTGGACCTGTCTGTGAAGAACGGCGTGGTCATCAGAGCCGGAGAGACTCTGAACCTCCCAGCCTCCGTCACCGGGAAACCTAAACCCTCCATCACCTGGATGAAGGATGACTGCAAACCAGACAAGGAGCGTGTGGAGATCCTGGAAGATGGCAACGAGAGCATCGTCCACATCAAGAACGTCCAGAGGAAGGACTGTGGAAAATACCTGATCTCTGCCTGCAACCCAAGTGGAATCAAGTCTGCCTGGGCCCAAGTGGATGTCATGGGTCCGTAGAGATGTCCACTCATCTATATATATTATTATTATACACACACCATATCATTAGGATTACACCATTAGGATATTGTTATTAGTCCCTTATCATTGGGATTAGGGGTGGCTATAATCCATAGGTTCATCATAGTTTGGTAATTTCCTTTGCAGATGTCCCGGGCCCGGTCACAGACCTGAAGCCAGTGGTCGTCACTCGCAAGATGATCTTCCTGAACTGGGACGACCCCGAAGACAATGGAGGAAGTGACATCACTGGCTTCATCGTGGAGAGGAGGGATGCTAAGATGCACACGTGGAGGCAGCCCGTCGAGACAGCCTCCTCCAAGTGCGAGTGTGTAGGTATTGTGGAGGGCCAGGAATACGTGTTCCGTGTCATCGCCAAGAACAAGTATGGCATGGGCCCCCCTGTGGAAATGGAACCCATCAAGGCTGTGGACCCACAAGGTGAGGAGGAGGACACTTCTTTTAGAAACTCTCCTCAAGTTTAGCCTGTGTTAGAAGACTAGCACATTTTGTTTGTTTCTCTTCATGGAAAAATAATTAAACACAATACTATTTGAAATAATATATGCCATTACTACAGCTGCACAGGACCATCTTTCAAACTCTTATGGTTGTTTATTCTATGTGATGCAGGACCCCCCAGCTACCCTGAGAAGTTCCACTACACAGAGAGGACCAAGAACTCCATCACCCTGGCCTGGAAACCACCTCGTAATGACGGTGGCAGCCCCATCATCGGCTACTTTGTAGAGAAGAAGAAACAGGGCCAGCAGGCCTTTGAGCCCTGCAATGCAGAGATCTGCCCCAACCTGAGCTTGACTGTGGAGGGTCTGGAGGACGGCTGGATGTACGAGTTCAGGATTAAATGTACCAATCTGATTGGAGAGAGCGAGCCCTCCACTCCACTGATGGTTATGATTCAGGATGATGAAGGTAAGCCTGAAGTATCTCATGGTTCTGATAGTTCCCTTGATCTGGAGGAGGCTAGTAACTGGAGTATATTTCCTGCTTCTGATAGTCGTCTGGAGGAGACTAGTATCTGGAGAATATCTCCTGCTTCTGATAGTCATCTGGAGGAGACTAGTAAGTTACGTATCTGAGAGTTACTGTTGAACCGCGTGGTTTTCTCCTCCCAGAGTCTCCTGAGATCCACATGCTGAAGGTCTTCAAAGGAGACTCCATCACGGTGAAAAAGGGCGAGCTCATCGAGATCCCGGCCGACGTGATTGGTCTGCCCATCCCCAAGGTGGAGTGGTTCAAGGACGATGTTCTGATCGAGGAGTCCTCAGAGAGTCTGCTGATGGAGACGGTGGAGACCGGCAGGATGAACTGTAAGACCTGCATCTCCATGCCTTCAGCCAACCGCAGGGACAAGGGCAGCTACACCGTCACTGCCTCCAACAACATGGGCTCCTGCAAACACACAGTCTCCGTCATGGTGCTGGGTGAGACTCCAACACATGTTCAAATGAATTAATCCTAATCTATGGTAACATATAACATATTGAATTATGTTATTGAACAACATAAATGCTGTGGTTGTGCAGACCGCCCACTGCCCCCCAGGAACGTGACAGTGTCCAACATCAAGGGAGACTCTTGCTACCTGCACTGGGACGCCCCGCTTGACAACGGCGGCAGCGAGCTCACCAACTACATCGTGGAGAAGAAGGAGGTGTTGAGCGAGGAGCCGGAGCTGGAGGAGGGCCAGGAGCCTCCTGCTGAGCCCCAGTGGGTCGAGGTCACCAACAGCATCATCGAGAGGAGATATGGGGTCAGTTCTGAAACCATCCTTCATTCACTGGACTGTTCTACCTCTTCAATTAGAATGAGGGTTGACAGGAGCTTTATTAGCAAAGAAAAGTAACGGGAACAGATGAGATGATGTGTGCTGCTGATCTCTAGGTGTGGAATATATTAGATAATGTGTTGTGTTGATATATTAATAAATTACTAAAACTGAAAGGGGTAGAGTTACACCGTGTTTCCGGTTTCGTTATTCTACCAGATATCTACCGAGATATTCTACCAAAGAGAAACTCATTTGCGTGAGTGGATGTTTTCAGACAGGTATTTTAATAAGTGTATTTCTACAGTGGCCAGGCTACACAGTGTTTATTTGAATCTTTACAGCCACTTTTTTACAGTTTACTAGTGCTGGCTGAATTTGTGTTAGTTTGTGATCCCTGCCTCCAGTAACATGATTGGTCAAAACAAATATAAAGCGAACAAAATTTCACCCAGGTTATAGCTCGTCTGCTATCAGACTTTAGATTTAGATTTAGATCTGATTTGTGAGATATATTAGATACTGTTTTATGTTGATAGGTTGATCTTGGTGTGGAATAGATGAGATAATGTTGTGATGATCTCTAGGTGTGGAACCTGGAGACCAATAAGACCTACCTGTTCCGGGTCCGAGCTGAGAACCGCTACGGTAGGTCCGACCCCTGTGCCACAGAGGAAGTGATCATCACGGATCCGTTCGGTCTTCCTGGGCCACCAGAGAAGCCAACTATCGCTGATTACTCCAAGACCTCCATGACCCTGACCTGGGAGCCCCCCAGGGAAAACGGCGGTTCCCTAGTGACCGGCTACTGGCTGGAGAAGAGGGAGAAGGGCTCCTCCTACTGGGCCAAGGTCAACAAGGCTCCCGTCACCAAGCGCGGCCTGAAGGGCTGGGAATACCAGGTGAGCTGAGGGTAGAGCTGGTCTCTCTAGATCACCACATATCTACAGTATTTGCAGGACAGGCCTGCTTAGTGGCAGGACATGGCTGCCCGACTATCTGCATCACTTGAGTTTTACTCTGAGTTGGAGACAGTCCTCTCACCCTGTGTGTCCTGGTTCCAGGTGACCCGTCTGATTGAGGGGACAGAGTACGAGTTCAGAGTAGCAGCCTCCAACAATGCAGGAACCGGACCTTTCAGTGGACCTTCAGACTCTGCCTTCGCTGTCGACCCTCTCAGTGAGTTAAACAAACTGCTGGTTACTGGTTCAGCTGAATGATGCTCACTACATCGTCCACATTCTGGTATTCCCCAAGCTTCCTCGTGTATTTGGTTGTTTGTATCAAGGCATTCAGTGATAAACTAACGGGTTGCATTTCCCCCTACCAGCTCCCCCCAGCATGCCAGCGGCCCCGAAGGTTGCTGACAAGAACAAGCACAGCGTCACCCTGACCTGGACCCCCCCAGCGCGGGACGGTGGAAACCCCATCAAGGGCTACATCATCCAGATGCAGGCTGAGGGCTCCTCAGACTGGGTGAGGGTCAATGACCCGGATGCTCTGCACCCCACCACAGAGTTCACCGTTCCCTGCCTCCGGGAGCTCAAACTCTATCGCTTCAGGATCATCGCTGTCAATGACATCGGGGAGTCCGACCCCAGCCCCCGTACCACCGAGGTTCTGGTGGAGGAGGTTCATGGTACGCTGGTGGCATTATGTGATAGTAATAATAGTAGAATATACATAATATATCATATAGCATTACTATAATAATAGTAATTTTTTAGTGTCCTGGAGCTCCTCTGAAATATCCTCTGCCCTTTGACCTCCACAGTTGAACCCAAGCTCATGCTGGACATGCAGGCGGATGACCTGCTCTGCATCAGGGCTGGAGACCCAATCAGGATCCCTGTCATCATCAAGGGCCGCCCAGTTCCAAAGATTACCTGGGACTTTGATGGCAAAGCCAAATCGCATAAGAAGAACAAAGTGCACACACTGCCAGTGGACTCTGAGGTCTGACTTTCATCTCAACTGCTTTTTATTAATGTATCTTCTAATCTCTTCATTAATAAAGCAGCATACACTAGGGGCTTTTCTTAGATGGTAGTAAACTGGAAATAGTTATCACTGCATATTGCAAAAATAATTTGCAATAATTTACAATAAAACTAAAACCATCATTCAGGCAAGGTAGAGATGAAGAGAAGTGGTACAGTGTTGACAATGTATTTTGGTCATGTTTGCAGATTGAGTCTACAGACACAACATCTACCGTGACCATCCCTGTCAGTCTGAGGAGTCATTCAGGACGTTTCACCATCACTGCCAAGAACAAGTCTGGACAGAAACACATCAACGTCAGAGTTAATGTCCTCGGTATGTCTTATTATGCTGCCTCAATACAGCCTTCATATAGCATTGATATAGCCCCAGAACATTGACAGTAACTGGATTAGTTGTTAAATAGGTGAGTTAGTAACTGGATGTGTTAGTAACTAGGAGCCTGATTTACTAAAGGTTTGCACGTGTAAAAACGTGTGCAAACTTGATATCACCTGCAAACAAATGTGCAAGCTGATCTACTAACGGTGCGCGCTGAGGATTGCGTCTTTCAAATGCGCAAGACAACACACAATGTTTGCGGGCTAAATGGACATTGAATGCAATATGGGTTTCTGCCCTAGTGCGCAAAATACTGGGAGGAGAAAATGCAAATAGGTGAATTTGGCCATGCAATGGGATTTACCAAGCCTGAAAGTAATTGCGTGCTTTTCACTGTGTCTGTATTTAATACCTAGGAAGGTGTTAATCAGCCTAGCATTGCGCACAGGTGGCTGCTGTTATTGTGGCAAGGAAGAGACATAGGCACAATGAAAGAATACGTAGAGAAAGGGTTTTTGTCACTCGTGTTAATGTTTTTGGAATGACAGGAATAATTCAGACATAGCTCTTGCGCATTTTGCGCTTGCGGTCCCTTTCTGCTTTCCGTCCAAAAACTCCATGGTGGAAACCACTAAAACACGCAAAACCTGCACACGCAATACTGCTGTTTGCAGTATTCATCCAGTTAGTAACTGCATGAGTTAGTAACTAGGTGAGTTAGTAACTGGGTGAGATAGTAACTAGGTGTTAGTAACTGAATGAGGTAGTAACTAGGTGAGTTAGTAACCAGGTGAGTTAGTAACTGGATGAGTTGGTAACTAGGTGAGTTAGTAACTAGGCGAGTTAGTAACTGGATGAGTTCATAACTGGATGAGTTAGTAACTATGTGAGTTAGTAACTGAATGAGTTAGTAACTAGGTGAGTTAGTAACTGGATGAGTTCATAACTGGATGAGTTAGTAACTAGGTGAGTTAGTAACTGGATGAGTTCATAACTGGATGAGTTAGTAACTAGGT
>OMKN01043152.1:2461-16140 GCA_900302345.1 Melanonus zugmayeri | reverse complement strand
ATTTCAAGAGATTTACTTTGTGTAGTCCACAGGCTCAAATGTGTGCCTTCAATAGTCTTGTGCTTTGGGCTCAAAAGTGTGGTCCAGTCTTCTAGAAATCACCTGTACATGTGATGGAGGCATCACAGTGCCTGTAGGGGGTGTGGTCTCAATAGGGGGTGTGGTCTCAATAGCCATGCAGTAAGCAGTGTACTATGTGCATGTGATTGAGGAACGGCTGGATATTCAAGTGTACTTGAATGGCATCTGTTTGTTTTAGTCAAGATTATGATAAAATATACTTTCCCCAACTATATTTAAGTTCCCGTTAATTCCCATGGAAAGTTTCCATCTTTGAAAATTCCCGGAATTTTGCAACCCTACTACCAACATTAAGACAGGGCAACACAAACGTCCTCCAAAATGATTCATACCCTTCACATTTTAAAGTGACACATATCCATCCTCTAGCCCTTAGATTCCTTGTCAATCAAAAGGTCTCCTGGAGGAGTGTGTCCCCTCACCTGCATCATCTTGGCGTGGATGTAGAAGCAGGAGTACCCCAGCTGGGTGATCTTCTTGGCCAGGAGCTCTACTCTCTGGGTGGAGTTACAGAAGATGATCGACTGGTTGATCTGGAGCTGGAACCAAAAACAACCAAAACAATAAAGTAGGTGAAAAAGGGATTCGTTTGATTCCCTGGGTGTCATGTGTGGTGGGACTGGGCGGGAAACTATTGGATTAATCCCTCCCTCATGATATGACGTTTATTAAAGATGGTAGTACCAACATAACCAAAAATGTAAGTCCTAGTCAATTAACTATGCGATACATGATGAACATGGTCTCTTATGTGATTGGCTGCCGTGTGTCTGAGGTGATGGAGGGACGAGGGCGTGTGCGTTTACCCTGGAGAACAGCGTGTTGAGACAGTGGACTTTTTGCCTCTCCGTGACGTAGGCGTAGTACTGGGTGATGCCCTTCAGAGTCAGCTCCTCCATCAGGTTGATCTCATAGGGCTTCTGAAGGTGCTTGCTCTGGGGAGAGGAGACACACAGAGGACAGTTAGTAGAAAGGAATGGATAGAGACGGACAAGAATTCAATTATGTAAATGACTAATCAAAAGGTTGCCAGGTTGGGTGCATGGTGAATAGTAGGTACGTGGCATAAAAGCCCATAAAAACATAATCTTAATATCCATCGTTTTTTTGTGTCCATATGAAAGGGAGGGGGTGTTAGCGGTGGGGGCCCGTGCCCAGGGCAACAGCTTGGCCCGAGCTGCAAAGGGAGCCGGGCGGTGCGCCAGATTGGCCATGTGCCACGACACTGGGCCCCAGACCTCAGCTCACCATGAACTTCTGCACGCTGATGGGGAAGGTGGCGGAGTAGAGCAGGATCTGCCGGTTCTTGGCCAGGAAGCTGATGATGTCCTCGATGAGCACCACGAAGTCCTGAGACAGCAGCTTGTCCGCCTGATGGAGGAGGACATTTCAGAGAGAGGAGGACATTTCAGAGAGAGGACGACGTTTCAGAGAGAGGAGGACCGGACTATCGGTCAAAACGCTCCAGGGTTCGATGACAAAGGACCAAACCCCTCAGGTGTGAACGCAACCAACGTTTGGTTGAGAGCCAAACAGCGGCGCTCGTCAATGTCACGTTATGGTCGCTTAGCCAATCAGATAAAAGTGGTCGTAAAGGTTTTCACTACCGATAACGTATTTGTTAACGCGTGAAAAGTGTATGAAGAGTAATTAAGGACGGATGGTTTAGTTCTTTAAAAAAAAACGTAACGAATGTCACAATAAGAGCAAACGCTGACGTCAGGAGAGGAGTCATATTTTGCCAGAGAAGCAGATGTTGTATTTGGGCAAAATAACTGTTGAAGTAGAAGAATACGAATTACGCAATGATACCCAACCCTGTGATGCGAGTTATGATGAGTAATATTATAGTGACGCCACAGCAGCAGCAGAAAAGGACAACTACAGTAATTTATGCTGAATAATATGAATATACATCTGAACTAAGATTAATACAATGAGATTTTTTTGTAGAAAAAACAACAACTGATAAAGGCATAAAAAGCCCAAAAGGTTGGATTGAAAATTCAAGAACTATGTCCATATGTTTGATTTAATTTGATTGGCAACAGAAGTTAAAAAAAATCTCTCACCTCATCCATCACCATCATCTGGACTCGATCCACCTTGGCCACGCCCTTCTTGATTAGATCCAGGATCCTGCCGGGTGTGGCGATCACCACATGCACTGATGAGGAACACACACGTCAAACACACCAGACAAAGGGCGTTGGCAGAGAGATCGTTTCGGTTGATGCAAACCCAAACCAGCTCTTACCGGTCTCGTCCAGGCGCATGATGTCATCCCTCAGGTTGGTGCCGCCAGTGGTGGCCATGACCTTGACCCCGCCCATGTGCTTGCTGATCTGGATGCAGATCTGACTGACCTGCAGGGCTAGCTCCCTGGTGGGCACCATCACCATGGCTACGGGGAGAGAAGTCATGAAGAATTAAATGGTTATATTAACAGTTGGATGCGTTATGTAGGTAGAAGTCTCGTTTCCTTCCTGAGGTCTACTCTCTGGTGGTCTTACCCTGTATGTAGTCCTCCTTGAGGTCTATTCTCTGGTCTTACCCTGTATGTAGTCCTTCTTGAGGTCTATTCTCTGGTCTTACCCTGTATGTAGTCCTTCTTGAGGTCTACTCTCTGGTGGTCTTACCCTGTATGTAGTCCTTCTTGAGGTCTATTCTCTCCAGCAGGGGGATCAGGTAGGCTCCACTTTTCCCTGTCCCGTTCTTGGCGCGGGCCAGAATGTCTCGGCCAGACAGAGCAATGGGAATGCTCTCCTCCTGGAGGACACATGGCACCCCCCCTCATCAGCATATGCTCACGTTGGCAGAGCCCTAGTGATGCCCTCACAAGCGCCATTGTTTACACAGTGTTTTGATGTGTAGCGCTGTACTTGTACACACACACATTTAGAATAACATATCAAATCTGTTCAAATGTGATGTTGATGGACGTCATGGAGACCAGTCCTACCTGGATGGGAGATGGTTTCTCCCAGCCCATCTCGAAGATGCCCATAAGGAGCTCTCGTTTCAGGCAGTAGTCCTCAAACTCATTGCCCTTGGTGGAGGTCACATCCTGGGGGACAGAGTGCGGTTAGAGGGTGAGGACAAGAGGACGAGAGGTCTCACATTTGGACAGAAGAACCGTGAGCTCAGGGACACCACGGCCTTGGCTAGGGGTTGCCAGACAACCTGCTGTAGCTCCTGAGCCACTGCCGCCCAACTTATAGTAAATTCAGATGCATGCAGGTAGGGGCATCTTGCTCATGGATCCTACAGGTTGGGCTATTCACTGTATACAAGTTAACATTGAAAAGGAAATGTCCCCGTTACTAGATTAGTCATTGGAACATGATGGTCAGGTGTGTAGAGGCATTTACATATACCTGACCATCATGTTCAGGTGTGTAGAGGACGAGGCATTTACTCGACTAGAACCACTTAATAAAACAAGATTTGGTTCACTTTACTGTAGTGCTAGCTTAAACGTCAAGACGTTTACATCATCATGGTCACAACACACACACACACAAACACACACTTTGAGTAGCATCTATTCTGGTGAAACCAGCAGGTAGAGGGAATGCACATTACTACAATACTACACACACAGCATTCCACACACGCATGATGAGAGACCACTGTGGAAGGAACAACCTGGTTTGATTTGCTTGTACAAACCGAGTTAAACCAGTCTGGGAACCTCCTAACTACCATTACTAGGAATGTGCTGGTATTTAAACAGCTCAGGCTACACAATGGCGCTGGTGGGTCCGTCTAGGTCACCTGGTATGAACAAACTTAAAACCAAATGAAACCTGTGGTACTGGTGTTCATCTTAGTGTAGTAAATAGATGGTGTAGTAATAACAGAAGGAATGTGTTATGGTGGAGCTGGACACATGGTGGTAGAGTTAAACCAGTTAAACCAGTGTGTGTGGGAAACGGGAGGTAGCACTCACTGATGTTTTGACCCTGGTGTCTTTGGGAGGAAGGTGGAGGTTCGTTTTCCAGTCGTCTCCAAACTTGATGCCGCCTCCTTCCTGCGGGGGGCCTCCGGTCTTCTGCTGCAGGGCCACCGCCTTCCCCTGAACCTGGGGTACTAGAAGCGGGGCTGGTTTGGGCTGTCCTCGGAGCTGCCCGTTCTGTTTGGTGAGTCCCATGAGGACCGACGCGGCGGTGACATTCTCCGTCTTTGCGGCTGCCATTTTTCTTTCTCTGCGTTGTTTGTTTTTGAGTTTATTTCTCACAAAGAGTCAACGTCTTTTACCTTTGCTGGGGGGAAGGGGGGGTTTTCCTTTTTAAAAAAAAAAAGAAAAAAAAAGGAAAAGAAAAATCCTCTTCAAAAGTAGAAAAATGTACTAAAGCAATCTCAATATTCTCTGCTTTTCTTTTTTTTTTTTAAGTCCAAAGCTTTACAATAGAAGTCAATTGATAGTATTTACACAAACCTGTGCTGTTCAGTCCTCTTTCAACAACAGAGTGACCGACGCACGCCGAAAAACAAAGTCTTTGTACAGGAGCTCTTCAAAATGAAGAGAAATGTGCATTCACATGCATAAATATACCTGCACACGATATAGAAAATTATATGTGCACAAGTATCAAAGGGCTTCAAGTCCTGAAATAGAACAACTAAGGCAATTAGAACCTGGGGGAATATCTTCTTCTTCTTCTTCAATATAAACTTAAATACTTTACTCTGTTTCTATATTCAACAAGAATTCCTGCCTGTTGTCGTGAGTCCATCAAGAATTGCTCAAAATAGGATTGCAAAGTTTTTACAAATATTCCCACAAAAAAAAAACAACGTGTCATTTAGTCTGATATTCTCCACTCGCCGAGTATGCGTCGCTCCGACGTGTGAAATATTCCTGACATCAATAATGTGTATATACAAAGGGTACTTTAGTCCAAAGCAAAATTGCTTCAATCTCCCCTTATGGAGTCCTCTGTGCCTCTTTTCCGATTGGCCCCTAGAGTCCTGTTGTGATTCGCCCGGGGGCCACGAGCCTTATATCCGATTATCTGGGCAGCTGTTCTCCAAATGATGCGGTCCTCCACCTAGGTCGAATCATCAAGTGAACCAGAAGGGGAAAGAGAAAGTCAAATCAAGAAGTCAATTCAAACTAACACGTTAAAAAAAGGTCTGATTAAAAACCACCAATCTCACATAAACCTAATCTGGGATTAATAACATTAACAGTATACATGTCATTTTAAAACGATTGATGTGCACAAATGTTTGTAGTAATAGCCCCTGACATTATGCAGTCTAGTCAAACTTCACATTGTCGTCATTGTTTTGGCAGATGGTGAACAAGACACCTGCATTCCCACCAGCCGGTGGCACCTGGAAATGCGTCACAAACACCATCTCTTCAAGAACGTCTAGTTTTGTTTTTTTAATCAGCATTTCCAGCTGAATGACCTTCCAGCCGATGTGTAGTTTAATACAATACAACAACACAAGCACATTCTCAAGGCCAATCAAGGGAACCACAGGACGGTCTTTACACAACAACAACCCGAGGGGCGCGATGTTGACACCGATGTTGTGTCTGGTGCATCTGGACCGAAAATAAAGATGATAAATCGAGTCTGTGCAATAAAACTATTCAGGATTTAACAGCGAATCCCCCAAAACGACCAGACGACTCATCAATAAAAAATGCAAAATAATACAAAATCACGTTGTGCAGCGAGTTGGCTACAGAGACCATTACTACACGTATTACTGCAAACGCAAGACGGTGCCAAACATATGACTGGTTATACGAGTCTGGGTTTAGACCCGGCTTAGGACCATCCAGCTGATACTGATGCTGAGCTGGGTGTAGACCAGGCTTAGGACCATCCAGCTGATACTGATGCTGAGCTGGGTTTAGACCAGGCGTAGGACCATCCAGCTGATACTGACGCTGAGCTGGGTTTAGACCAGGCTTAGGACCATCCAGCTGATACTGAGCTGGGTGTAGACCAGGCTTAGGACCATCCAGCTGATACTGATGCTGAGCTGGGTTTAGACCAGGCTTAGGTCCATCCAGCTGATACTGATGCTGAGCTGGGTTTAGACCAGGCTTAGGACCATCCAGCTGATACTGATGCTGAGCTGGGTGTAGACCAGGCTTAGGACCATCCAGCTGATACTGATGCTGAGCTGGGTGTAGACCAGGCTTAGGACCATCCAGCTGATCTGAGCTGGATGTAGACCAGGCTTAGGACCATCCAGCTGATCTGAGCTGGATGTAGACTACACGGCTCAGCCCCTTACAACAACAAACGCAGTGAGACAAAGTCCCGCTGTGTTTTCTTTTATTCTTATTCTTACTGTGTTCTCCATTTATTTTATCCTTATTGTTGCTGTGTGCGTGTATGTGTGTGTGTGTGTGTGTGTGTGTGTGTGTGTGTCTGGCGGTCTCCATTCACGTGTTCCTGTTTAACTGCGACTCAACAATAAACAACACGACTCGATCAGGACGAACTTAGCGTGAAATCAGCGCATCAACTCAGGCTAACAATGAGCATCTTGTTAGCTCGCTAGCTAGCGCTGAACGCCAAGCTAAAATAACTGCGCACCTGATTCGGTTGTAAATCACCGCATTACGGCAAAATGGTATAAAATACAAAATATATCTCCTATACATTAGTTAACCAGCCGGGTTATCATTATTTCTTAGAGGAGTGGGTTTACCCAGGTAGCTAGCATTAAGCTTAGCATGAAAGCTAAGGTGACCAGAAGCGGGGCTAACGCTATTTAGCTACGGGAGCTAACAAACTCCCGCATGTTTTTTTAAATATATTTACCGGTTCGCGCGCGTTCTGGACCCACCTCGTTGTTCCTGCAGGTGTGATTCGCGATACGCTCTCGGTGGATGATCCGTGTCGCGCGTTGCGGTTCTCCCGAATTACTGTAATTAGTCGAAATTAATTCGTCTCTATTGTGTTTGCTCTCTTGCTAGCTTAACATGGTCGCCTTCTCTTCCTCGTGCGGCGTCACGTCTCCCCGCCTTTGGATTTATCACGTGAAGAGCGGCGCGCGACCGCCGCCTGCCGGCCGACCGGGGCCGCTGCGACGTCCACTCCCTACACACACTCTCTGTGTGTGTGTGTGTGTGTGTGTGTGTGTGTGTGTGCGTGCGTGCGTGCGTGCGTGCGTGCGTGTGTGTGTGTGTGCTCGTGCTCATTGTGTTTCTATTTTAATTTCTTTGTGTTCTTAACGTCTGCATTTGTTGTATTCCTTGTGTGTTTATTGTATTTAATGTATTATTTATCTCTTCATCTGTACTCTTGTGTATTCTACTATATGTTGTGTTTTTAGCCCTGCACCCCCGGTAAAACACTTTGTGACCAATGTCTGTGAAAAGTGCTTTATAAATCAACTTTACTCACTTACTTACTTATTTATACTCTTCATTTATTCCAAGTCAGTGTTGACTTGTTTGTGTACACACAGAGACATGAACCTGACCACCACAGGGTCAAAATGTTTCGTTTATGAGATAAGAACGGCAAGAAGAACCGGAGACAGACAGTGGTGGCACATATTTCTCTCCTATATAACAATCTCAGTGAAGGTCCATAGTGCGCTCGATCCAGTCGGTGAATTGGCAGACCTGTGGATGAAGAGTCATGCAGTCAGAGAAAGACACAGACTAGACCCTGTTATTTAAAAACATATACTGTACATATGTATACCATATATATACGTGTTTTAAATAACAGTGTCTATTGTGTGAATTATTGGTTTAAGAAATATTTCATAATTCTCTTTCAGTAACATTTGTTCATTCAATATGTTTATAGTATATTTCAAAATAAAAGCCCATGGTTTTTATTATGCATGGATGGATACCGAGGACACACGGACCTTAGCGTAGACACCGGGGCGGTTCTCCTCGGCACAGCCCCACCCCCAGGACACCACGCCCTGAAGCTCACCATTACACACCAGAGGTCCACCAGAATCTCCCTGGGGGGGGGGGGGGAATTAACACACACTCAAGAGGGAATCCAACAAGGAAGCCAAGTTCAAACCTTCAAAATAAAGGTCCTCCAATCAATTCAAGTACTTTACAGTACAGTCAGTTGAGTGTGAATTGCTCAGGGGCACTTCAACACTTTAGCCAGGAGGAGGCGAGAATTTAACCGGCAACCAACCTTCTCTACATCCTGAAAGACTGTTGCCACCCTAGCTATTGTTAAACAGTTAAACAGTTATTTTAACAACTGACAAATCTCGAATAGCATACAAGAGACCTCTAACTGCCATCCACTGCCATGTATGTTATATTTATTGATTGGTAATATATTGATATAGTTATATTACAGCATACTGTACCTGACAGGAGTCCTTCCCTCCCTCCAGGAAGCCGGCGCAGAACATGGAGGAGGTGATTCTGTTGGGGTAGGACTTCTCACACGCCGCCTGGGGCAGGATGGGCAGATCCAGGCAGTGCAGGCACTTCAGACAACCAACTGGACGGACAACACAAAGACAGCACACCATGGTCACGTTCAGAGGTAGAAAAAATACAATATAATGTAATATAATATAATGTTCCCTTCTCCCTTTACAAATTAGAGTGCAGGATAGTTTACATGATAGGAAAATATATATATAAATATAAATAAAGACCTAGAATAATATAAATATATATAGAAATATATATATAAAATATATAATACATACAGTATATAATAATAAATACCTTTTTATGACATGATGAAATTATTATTTATGACTAAATCCTGTAATTAAATCAGCTATATATACACTAAAGAAACAACAAAACATATGCACGGTGCAATATACTAATTATACAATATACAGTGAGTGCAATATACTAATTAGTCATCACCACACTTATCATTTTTCATAATTGTCTTATTATGGTCTGTTGTGTACGTATACACATTCAACAGATATGTAGGCTACATATGGGAGACTCACAGGGACTCTGGGTGGCTCCCCAGCCAGAGACGAGGCACTGGGTGCCTGCAGGAGCGCATGTCTTGGGCAGCGCCACGGGGCTCACATACTGGTTTATCTCGGCCGGCTCGGCTAACTTGATCAGCATGATGTCGTTGTTCATCTTGTAGCGGTCGTAGTCCGGGTGACGTATGATCACAGCCGCAGCGATGAACTGCTCAGGGCCGTCCTTGTAGCGGATGTGGTGCTCGCCCAGACGCACCTCGATCTCACGCCCATCTCTTGGTATTTTAAAACGCGTTGAGAGGAAAAGCTGGATTGAGTTTGTATTGGCAAACTCAATATATACTGTATATGTATATAGACTATATACTGTACATACAGTTAATAAGGATTACCCGTTGTTCAGTGCTACTATGTCTTTATTATTTTCATTTATAAAATGTTATTATTTTCATTTATAAAAAAAAGAAGTAAATGAGACAATACAATATTACAATATAATACAATCATTGTTTCAATAAAAATACATTTGAGGACTAAGGAGACTGATCAAGTCAGAATACCTGCATCTTATTATTTATTTTATGGCTTTATGTAGGCCTAACTCATAGACAACATGTCTTTTTGAAGGGTGACCTTCAGTAAGCAATTAGTAGAACTACTAATTGAAGAGAAAATGTATTTAATTAAAAAAAGAATAAAAGACTTGGTCTGTAATGTAGGCTACATTTCTCTAAATATAATAATAAATATAAATATAATTCATGAATAAAAGTAGTCAATTAATATATACTTAGTTGTCAACGTCGTCAGTCTATGGGCCTTATTCACCTAGCGGCCATCTTGGTTTTAAACGCTAGCTGGGTGGGGGGGCACCCAGCTAGCGTTCAGAACCCAAGCTGGAGCCAAGATGGCCGCTAGGTGCGCTGGAATCTTTAAAGCGAACACTGACTTGTAGCAGTGGGCAGCGCTGACCACCCAGCGGCTGTTGATCAGCGTCCCGCCACAGAAGTGCCAGCCGTCGTTGAGGGACACCTGCCACGGGACAGAGTGCTCTCTGCACTCGTAGCCTCCCACGATCCGGTCGTCGAAACCCAGACAGACTGTACATAGAGACACAGAGATTAGGAAAAGACCACAGTCTGTTTAGACCACAGAGGATAACATGACATGATTAAAGGACTTCACTAAAGAATTGAAATGCATAAAATACAAAAAGAACAGTAGAAAGTAGATATTTAGTCTTAAATAAGGCAAAACGACTCCTTTTAGAGGAGTGTTTCTACCTACAAGCCTCAAATGAAGTAGAATTGAACAATACTTTGAGCAGAATACGGGCAGAGTTAGGGTCATTCAAACTCACCGCCAGTAAGCGCCAGCAGCAAAACCCCGGAGAACATCATGGTGGCTGAAGAACACTAGAAGCTTCTACAAAGTGAGGGAAAAACACGCCAACTTCTCCCATTTCAGTGGGAAATCTTTGGCGACGTCACCAAGGTCTCCCGTGGAAGGACCAATCACACAGATCGTATGGAGGGACGTGTGCCAAGAAGGTGTCCAAAAAACCCATCATATCTGGGAACCCGAGCCAGAGGTACAGGTGTGAATAGCCTGCATAACGCATGGGAAATGTCAAGGTGTGTGCGGTATTTGTTTTATCTGAGGCTCAGGGATGTTCTTTAGTTCATCTGATGAACGCAACAATCAATCAGAGGAATTCACAGATCTTCACCGAATAAGCAAGGTGGCCGTGTGCTTCTACACGTGTTACCGTGTACCGTATGCAAACCAGAATTATGCAAGATTGTCCTGATATGTTACTGCTGCCTTTTATGAATTTGGCCTTATCTTATTTACTGTACCGGTATGTTCTGCAGGGAAGGTTGAGAGGAGTCAGGTACAAAATGTACAAAAATGAACTATTCAGAGGGCTGCACTCCTACAGCACTGTCCATCTTCTCAATTCACATCCATCAAGGTGGAAACAAGCACAGATAAAACCAGACACTGGCGTTTGTTACAGTTTTACAGGTTTAATATTGTAGTTTTTTCAACATTTCAGCACATAAGTTAATCTGTTACAATCTCCACAAGCAGAAAAACAATCCGCTAGACGAAGGCCACTTTACAAACTTGTACAACTTACTGCGAATACTATAAAAGCAGGCGACAGGGGAGCGCAAAAGTGACCCAAGCACATTATTCATACAGTACATCTCTCCCCCGGTGCAGGTCAACCATGAACCCGTTTGTTTTGGTAATGCTGGTAAGGCAGAAACTAAAGTTCATTAGCATGGTCATAGGAGGTGAACATCGCGAGACTTAAATAAAGACAAAAGACGGGGCGGGGGGGCGTAAGGCAACTCCGCGAGGAATGAAAGGCCAGGGGTCAACTTCCCTTTCGCTCGGCTCGTAGTGCGAAGGCGAGGGGAGCCGTTTCTCTGTCTGAGGACACAATGTACTACATCATCCCTAGAGTGGACATGTCCCCATCAGAGTCCAGTGCCACAGAGACACACCCTCCAGTACGTTGACCCAACTGACCGATTGATAACTGATAACTACACACAACCCTCAACCGTTAATCAAAAAGGTGAATAAATAATAGAATTGTTGGTCGATCACATCGACGTCCCCTTGCGTCTCACGCTACCTGGTAGCTGTGGTCCAAAACCTTCTTTCTACTCTAGAAACATCGAGCCACACTCAACAAAACCAACAGCAGACACTACTCTCACTACTCTCAATGTAAAGGCACAACAGCTCCCAATCAGATAATATAAGTTAAGACATTTCCCTAAAGCCCGTTCTTGTCCATTTGAGTTTTTCCATTAAGTGGTAAATGAGATATTTGATTCTAGTCGACGTTGATGTCACATGTATAGGCGATATATTTTCTTTATTCTTTTCTTTTATCATTTTATTGACGTTCTTTGTTCTCTGCATGGGAAGGCATGCAGGACCATTCAATCAGAATAACGTTGAGCTGCCTACACTGCTGACGAGCAGTTTTTCATCCAGAAGACACAGTGTTCCCTACGTTGTACTTGGTACAGGTACAGGTTATACATAACTACCATCATCGCATTAGTTCAGTGTTATTTGACTCAAACTCATGGACTTTGTGGATGCGGTCGCTTACGAAGATGCGGGTTCTGCTGCAGGAAGACCTCTCTGATTCGCTTGACGCAGATGTTGGAGGCCACCTCCGTCTCTTTGGTGAGCTGCGACAGGCTGAGGAAGCCGTGCGGCAGGTCCTCGGCCACGGACAGGGTCACCGGTTGGCCCATGTCCCGCAGCTTCTTGGCGAACATCACCGAGTCGTCCAGCAGAGCGTCCAACGCTGAGGCCTGAGGTAGGACACATGGAGAGACGCTCAGAGGACACTAGCTGATGATGGATAGATCAGTCGACCAGGTTACCCAGTGGACCGTACCAACTGGTGGACTGATCTATCCATCAAAGATCTGGGGGGACACTCCCACGTGTGATGTCACTATAGGGTCGATTTTTAAAGGGCTTGTGATGGCGAATCCACATCACACCTGGTGGTGAAATAGGGGCCCTTTAGAAAGGAGAAAAAGGGCGGGGCTGACTTACCACAATGTGGACAGGCGGCAGGCCCCTCAGCAGCTCGTCGGGAGCCAGGAGTGGCGAGACGAACGGGTTCTTGATGACGGGACAGGACGCCTGGAGGACGAACGCCAGGCACTCGGAGCGCAGGGGCTCAAAGCCGTCCGGGTAATCCCTGTCGTTCTCGCCGCCGCCGTCTCCGCCGGCGTCAGACCTGCGGGTGTTGTCGCCGGCGCTGCGCCTGGGGGGCGAGGGCAACGCTAACGTCGACGGTCTGGTGGGGCTGAAGGAGCGTGCGGGTTCCAGGAAGGACTGTAGCCAGTTGGAGGCGCCCTGGGTGAGGTCACTGAGGAGCAGGGCGGTGTCGCGACCCAGGGCGCTCAGGGTGCCGCTGCCCACCGCCGGCTGCAAACCTTTGCAGGTTCTACCTGGAGGGGTTTACATGCACATCAGATCAGATTAAGGTCATAGTCTGAGTATGATCATAGAGTGATCATACTAATCTACATTCATATACAATACCTCTACAATAACAACATCAGGAGCTATTGTCCTCCACACACCTGCATAGGCGTTGAGGCACTTAGCCAGCACCCCCAGGGGCAGCAGGGGGTCTATGAGCGTGAGCAGGCGGGAGGGCGAGGCGTCGGTGGTGAGCAAGGTGGCGGGGTAGGCGGCCATGATGCCATCGGGGACCCTTATCCCCATGGAAATGGCCTTCATGGACACGGTGATGCAGAGGTTGCCGCCGGCGCTGTCCCCCGTCAGACACACCCGCTCTGCCGTGGAACCTTTGGGCAAACACACGTATTTCTAATTAAACTCAAGTGTTTGAATGATTGAGGGCCCGACAGTAACGCACACACACACACACACACACCCCAACACATATGAACACTCACACACACACACACACACACACACATACAAATATGCCATTCACTGAGGACTGGTGAAATACACACTGACCGAGGAGGTGCGCATTTTTGAGGGCCCAGCAGTAGGCGTAGAAGCACTCCTCCAGGGCCCGGGGGAAGGGGGCCTCGGGGGAAAGAGAGTAGTCCACCGAGAAGATGGGCACCCTCAGGTCCTTGGACCAG
>OMKN01043080.1:2514-12788 GCA_900302345.1 Melanonus zugmayeri | reverse complement strand
TCCTGGTCTGGCTAAGGAGATCACTTTAGCGAAGGATCCACTTTGACTTCATTTCAGCAGTGGATGGAGATCAGGCCATAGGGCGTGGCCCAGACCCCCCGCTGCTGCTGCTACTGCTGGGTACTAAATCACTTTAACCCTCAAACCCTTCTTTGCATCACGTATTCCATCAAAACAACCAGATAACATGACGAGAACCAACCAAATAGGCATCAACCTTTTACATTTTATGAAAATGTGAACTAAAACATTTTGCCTCCCTGGATCATGTAGTCCAGGCATCGCTAGCTCTGAGCTAACTAGCTAGCTATCCCTGCTGAAATGTGTTCTGTGTCCGCTAATGCTACGCATGCTAATGCTAATAGGGGGATCAGCATGGATCCTTGGTGTGATTCTGCCTAGCGCTCGATGTAGCGCTAGCCTGCTGTCTTGTAAGCACAACACTGCTGTAGAAATGCTTTTGTGAACCAGATGTAACATTCTTTGGGAGGAGGAGGTGCAATAGCTAGAGTAGAGTTTATTTGAATTGTATTTATTTTCCAGTTGTAGACTTGGACGGCTGTTGCATGCTTTCCACAGACGGCATTCAGGGCTAAACGCGTGGGGGGGGACCGGGAGATAAACTTGAAATTATATTTGAGATTTTATATGTAGAGAGGAATTTCAGAGAGAACATTTATCATGGGAATGCTATTTTATTTATTATATTTAGATGGGGAGTCTGATCACATTATGATTATAATGATGTTCATGCCGGTGGATTAGATGGGTTTTTTTATTGGTTTTATTTTTTGTCATATCTGTCATTTTTACTGCAAAGGGTTAACTGAGCTCCATTAATGGATGTAAAATACTGTATCCCTCAATAACCTAAGACGACCTCCTCCTTACATTAACCTAACCCTAACCCTGCTTACATTAACCTAAACCTAACCCTGCTTACATTAACCTAACCCTAACCCTCCTTACATTAACCTAACCCTCCTTACTTACCTAACCCTAACCTCCTTACATTAACCTAACCCTAACCCTGCTTACATTAACCTAACCCTCCTTACATTAACCTAACCCTCATTACATAAACCTAACCCTCCTTACATTAACCTAACCCTAACCCTTCCTGCTATACAAACTGCTTGAGAGCTCAGAATACCGTACCTCATATTAGCTCGCTCTGATTACTGTAACACGTTGAGTTGTGTTTTAAGTTGTATTTTTTAATATCACCTTGTTGATGGTTGTGAATAAGACTTTGTGTTTGCTTTGAACCTGTGACATTGCTCTGTTTGCTGCCTAGAACATATTAAATGACATTATTCTATACCTTTTGTGTGTTTGTTTCACATTTCTCACTTCTTTTCTTCCACAACAGATTGTATGCAAATGTGAATCAATAATTAATACATAATAGTTCAATGAGAATAAACAAGATGAGTGAACAAATTGGCAAGTTACAGGGATAGTCAGTGTCTATAATGTGAATTCCTGGATATTAAATGTTCATCTGCAATTATGTGTAGTGGTCCCAGTAATATGTGTTAAGTGAACTGAAGTAGCACCTGACACATGACATGGTTCAGCTACGATTGAGTTAAAGGTTATAAATGCAGTAGCAAGAACAATACTTTCCACTCGTATCTTGGGATGTTTGATTTGAAAGAGAACTTATTTTAATTGTAATCATAACTATTCTAATGATGTGTTGACTCCCCCTGCTCTTCCATCTGTTTCTATCTGGATGTCTCTCTATTGAGTGTTTTTGGGTGGTTATTATTTGGGGTATATTGTAATATATAATAATATGTATATATAATATATAATACAGTTTTTCTCAATTGTTTACACACGTTTTCTGAAAGCATACCTCATATTCTCAGAACTCTACACACAAATCCAAAAACACACATACAAACAGCAAAACTCCACAAATCTCCTGCAAAAGGAAACTGCATTCAAAACAATGTCTGTATTTTGTGTTCAAATGACACACACACACCATCACATGAATAGACATTTCTAAGAACCAATGTAACACTGATGTGCTCAATGTAAAACACTACTAGGAATGGAAAACACTAGTATGAATGACTTATGCCTTTTGCATGTTCAGTGTTACATTTACTACATATGTACAGTAGTCTGTTGTAAAATATTTTTGTATAATGTTTTTATACTCAAATATAACAAATATACTGTAATATAAACAAAAAACGTTTTTTTTTTTTCCCCCAACATACTGTATACGTCCCAACAAACACGTTGGATGTGTAAAGTGTTCTACATACAGAACAAATACTGTAATAGAAAAAAGCTGCCTGTAGCTGTGTGTCTCTATAGTGGTCTGTCTCTATGACTTTTACATGCATCTGTGTGTGTGTGTGTGTGTGTGTGAGAGATCATATGTGTGTGTGTGTGTGTGTGTGTGTGTGTGTACATATGTGTGTGTGAATGTGTGTTTGTGTGTGTGTACATATGTGTGTGTGTGCCCCTGCCTGTAGCTGTGTGTCTCTATAGTGATGTGTCTCTATGCCTTTTACATGCATCTCTATGTGTAGTGTGTTTAGCATTTTGAATGGCAGTGTGTTCCATGTGAACACAAAAGATTTTATTCATGAAGATTGTGCCAAATGTAGAGAATTGTGTGTAGTGTTTTGAAAAACGTGTTGGTTTAGAACTGCAGTCTGAGTGTAAGGCAGGAAATGTATTTTAGCAGAATTGGTTCAGGGGGTTGGTTCATGAGTTACAGGTTGTGGTCATTGTGTCTCAAGTACCAGTGTTAGTGTGTAAACAATTGAGAAAAACTGTAAGCGTGACAGATACCATCACAGAACAACAAATAAGAAAATCTAGATTTTTTGTTTCTAGAAACAAAACAAGATAATGTCTTCACCATTTGCTATTTTATATTAGTGATGAAGAGAAACAAATAACTCACTATGATATTGTTATGAACTTCAATATGTTGTTCTTATGCTTTGTGGTTGTCTAATGACCTACTCAAATCAAGACAAGTCAACCATGAGTGATCAACACAAGTCAACCTTAGTCCTAAATGGGAAATGACCCAGTTTGACAATAAAACTATCCAGACAGGTCTCTAATGGAATAGTGTTGATACTAGTTCAGGTTCAATCCCTTTAATAGGCATTTATCCACCTGTTAAGAGCACAGAATGAGAACTATCCATGCAGTTATTTATTGTTATTATAAACATCCCACTGTTTTTTTGTGGATGTGTGGATATTGTTAAAAGTACTTTTTTAAATTACAAATCATTTGTCAGGTCAGGTTTGTTGTTGGGAACGGTAGGCTATTCTGGCTAATGTTACTGTGTCAACCTGGTCTGGTGGGCAACATGTGCCAAGTACAAGTTAATGATAAGCCTGGTTAACCTTGTTAACAGGTGCATGGTTTTGTGTGTGTGTGTGTGTGTGTGTTACTTTGGAGGAGATAAGGGATGCGTGTAATAATCCATTTGCTTTCGCTGCATTAAACTGTATTATGTAAATACATGCTAAAAATCATTGAGATGAATTTATTTATGCACAATTATATCACAAAAGTTAATTGAGTGATAATTTATTGATCAGACTTAAAACAGGATTGGTACTTTCATCACGATCTGATCTGTCAATTTTCATAAAACCCCATTTGATTGTATGTATAGCTACTAAAAAAGTAATGTGACCTGGTGATAACCAGCACCTTATCAATTACTAAAGATTTAGAAGAGACCAGCAACTGTGTGTATTTAAATTTACAATATTAGGATTTTGCAAACCATTGCAACCAAATATCAAATTTCTTAAATTCAACTGCCAATCCATATGTTCAATTAGAATATGATCTACGTCCCCCTTTCATCAAATTAAATCCACATAATGTAGGGGACATTTTTATTTGGTGTTTGGCGCCATCGTGTGGCAGTAATCCTCTATTACAACCAGAGCAACGCGTTACCATGACAACCCAACACAACCCAAACGGAAGACGCGCCGTCGCAGGTTGTAGATTAGGCGACATTCTTACATTACAAAGTGAGTGCTTTTAGGTGACGGCTCATCATAGGATGCAGACGACGGGTAAGGGTAAGATAATGACACACATTATCAATCTAAAGGGTATTAGCGAAATTATATTCAGAAGACATCGTTTATATTTGAGAGTCTCCTGTTTGTTACAGAGGAGCAGGACATGCGTTCAGACCCTCTGGTGGTTTCAGTCACAGAGTGCACCGTGGACTCATATAAACCAGGTAGGCTACAGCAGCCTACATGCATCAATGCTATTTGAAATATGTAGGCCTGCATTTTGTTTTTCCATTAATAATAACACACATCTAAATAGATATTTTGTTTTCCGTTACTGCATATTTAGCTGCTGTTGCAGACATACATAACTAACTGTCTTCTCTGTGGGTTTAGGCATGAGAATGGGAAAGAAAAAAGAAAAGAGCCCATTCAAACTCCCAGATGAGAAGAGCCTCTTTCTGCTCGCAACCAAGGAGAAGGAGCACAAACAAGAGGTAGATCCAGGTGTTTACTACCTGTGTGTGTGTGTGTGTGTGTGTGTCCTGTGGTTGATTGATTCTGGGATTCTGGGATCCTCTGGGCTGGATTCACAAAAGTATCTCAAGGACAAAACATTTTGTAACTGCTGTTTTTTTCTTGATTGGACTTATGTAGAAGTTAAGAAAAAACAATATTCATCAAAAGATATCTTAAGAAAATGAAAGGTTCTTAGGAATATATTGAGGAACTACAGTTAAGAACAATCTAGTAACTTTGTAGAATTTCTTCTTAGGAAACTTCTTAAGAATGATCTGAATGAGACTTTCAATCTGTCCAGGAGATGCGTCGGTACCTGGCTCTGCCGGCCCATGAGAAGACATCCTTCATGGCACGCATGAAGGCCAAGCAGAGGGAGGTGAGGAGGGAGCTGGAGGACAAGGAGGAAGACGAGGAGGAAGACGAGGGGAACCTGGCCCGGGACATGAGAATGGCCATGATCAAGCGAGGTGTGTGTGTGTGCGTGTATGTGTGTGTATGTGGGGGGGGTTAGTCTGAATTAATTTGAACTATTTAATATGGTCCCTCCCCCAGAAAACATAAAGAAAGAGAGCATGCAGGACTTCTGTTACAAGAGGCGGGAGCTGGTTCGGCAGGAGGTGAGAACCATGAGAAGCTTAAAGGTTGTCACAGAACCACGGTATAGTTTGATGATCGGATGACATTTCAAATGAAGGCAAGTAAAAAGTGAGGAAAGTACGCATGAGACGGGACATGGAAGACGGATCCTTTCCTTCTAGCGATAGTAGGTGTAGTGCGGTGATGTGGCAGATATAGTTTGAAAGCACAATAAGAAGAAACATCATCAAAAGTGAGTGTGTGTGTGGCTGGTTTAAGCAGCCTCATCTGGCCCGAGTCAGACTCATTAGACTCTGAGGCTGCAAATCTGTGGGCCAATCAGTAATCAGGCCCACAGGCATAAACCAGCCACCTTTACACACCCTCACTCTCTGAGCCCTGTCATGGCAGCATGTACCATCTGCTCATTCAGCCACAATTCATTGTGCATCCTAACAATAAACCGGCTTTCAACATCGCCCTGTGTCCTGTCATCGTGGAGAGACCCTGCAGCCCCCATTTTTAGTCCTCATTTCGGTGGCAGTGGGGAGGAATACGTCACACAGATATATGCCAGATATAGAAGGGGTGGCTCAGGTGGCCAATCAACTTTTTGCCAGGGGCATGTGCCACTGCCACACCATACATGAAAGTGTAAATGCCGAAAAATGACATTATGACATTGCTAGTATATATCAGCCAGGTGATGGGTGCTTCTGTCCTCTCAGTTCTCTATGATGGTGAAGCGGACGGAGACCGGGAAGCTGGAGGAGGCCATTGCTGAGGAGGAGCAGCGGATGCAGCGGGCCGAGCAGCTGTTGGACCAGGACCAGCTCCTCTTTGAGAAGTTCCTCAAAGAGAACAACCAGAACTCTGTTGAAGCCATTCAAATGTAACTCAGACTCCTGTGTGTGTCATGTGCATACTAGGCCACTAGACCATGGGTGAATATCATAGTGCAATTATTAAGAAAGGGCTTAAGATAGTAAAACACCAACACATTTTGGGATTGTTGTGTTCTCCTTTACCACACATGTCTGATAAACGTGTGTGATGATGTTTGATCAAGTCAAGTCAAGTCAATTGTATTTGTATAGCCCTTAATCACAGTTACAGTCTCAAAGGGCTTCACAAGCCAAATAGTTTATGACACCCCCTAACCCTAGCCCCCTAAAGGGCAAAACTCCCTTTGTTATCGGCAATTTTAGGATGAAAATAGAGAACATTTCAAAGGAGTTTACAAAATAATTATCATTTCACTTGACATGTCTTTGTACAGTGCTGAAAAAGAGACCAAATGCAAGTTGGAGAAGATGGCTGAGATCAAGAAACTTACAGCTGAAATGGTCACAATTAAAAGGTAACTTTCTGTTAATGGTACAAACAGGGTGTCTGGGGTTCCTTTAAACAGACATCATGGGCAGTCAAATCTGTACACTCGAAGAATCAGTCAAAGAATCTGTTCAACTGTAAAACAGGGATTGTGATTCTCGTGAACTCCTGTGTGTTGTCTCACACAGTGACATCTCCAAGAAGGAGGAGATGCTGAAGGAGTATCAGATGTACAAGGACTTCCTGTTCCAGCTGTCCCCTCCTGAGTGGAGGGAGGCCCAGCAGGCCAAGGCCCTGCTAGCCAAGGCTAAGGCCACGCCGGTGGACCGAGATACTGCTCCTGTCCGGGACCGAGAAAAGGACTCGGTGAACAAGGCGGGAGGGCCAAAGCGTGGAAGTGAGTGGGGGTTTTATATATTGATTTTATAGCAGACCAGATCTGTTTAGACCCACAATACACAGGTATATGTATGTATATTGCAAACATCAGGATATTGTTCGAATGTTCAAAAGGATTAGTAAATAATGTTCTAATGTCATACATCGTAACACCTTTTCGTTAGAGGGATTAAACTGAAGGACGATTGAAGAGGGGAGTAAATACATTGTGACTAACACTTTGTTCACCCAGCAGATTTGGGTAGAAAAGTGTCAGGTCATGTTCGAAAACTCCCACCCATAAGAGATCCCCGGCTGTCTTCCAATCAGCGGGCCAAATCCTCCACCAGTAGCAGCGCTATACTGTAAGAGACCTACCACACACACACACACACACACACACACACACACTGGGGTTCTATACATACTATGTGGGGGGATCTTATGTGAGATTTAAATCTTGTTTCCTGTGTTTCAGGATACCTGCATCCAACCCCAGCAGTGATGGCTCGGAATATGAGGTAAATTAAAATGTTACACAATACAATACAATACAATACAGAACAAAAAAAATCATGTATAGGCCTACATACAGTGTATTGTATTTTTGTTCATCTCATTTATATCTCCATTGCTGCACTCCTCACTAGCCAGCACCTCAACACCTCCATGAACACTAGAAATGAACTCTCGTAGTGTCCTTTACTTAAACTTTACTTGCTTGTTATGCTACTATTATGTCTGTCCATTATGGCTCCCATTGCACTCCTAACCGTCCCTGGATGGAGGGATCCCTCACTCTGTTCCTTCTCAAGGTTTCTTTCTGGTTAGTGGGGTGTCATAAACTGTGGCCTGTGACGCCCTTTGAGACTGTAGCGGTGACTGTGATTAAGGGCTGCGATACAAATGAAATGGACTTGACTTAAAGTGCAGTAACCTACGCCGCTCCCCCGTGTAGGAGGAACCAGAGCTGTACTTCACCAACCCCCAGCAGCTCCTGGACCTGCTGACGGAGCTGGAGGAGCAGAACCTGACTCTGATTCTGAACTCCAGAGATACAGAGGAGGCCCTGGAAGAGCTACAGCGCACCACGGACAACAGAAAGAAGAAGATGTGAGCCCATTGTTCTGGGTTTTTAGGATTGGAAAAGGTGTCTGGGTGTAATCTTGTATTAGTCAGGCCTCCAACACTGCACCCTTCAGTTGATTGAGTTTACCTGTCTTTGGACCATGTGTAAGAAGAAGAATGCAGTTATTGTATTTAGTGTGACCTATATATTGTACAATTTGAAAGACATTTAAATAGTTATAGGAACGAACGAATAATAGCGAATCAAGCTGTTGAGAACTCCATACTCTGTGCATGGCGATGCGTCTCAGACACAAGAACGCAGTTATTGTATTTAGTGATGCCTATACATTACAATTTGAGAGCCATAGGCCTATTCCTTTGAGAGACATTTCATATATTTGGTGGACTTAGTATATTTTATATAATATATACAGACAGAACACAGTTATTTTTCACATTGGCGCTATCATGACTGATTTCTGGCGAAGCTGGGATTGAATGCCGTCACCTTTTTGGCGGGACTTTCATTTCGCTGCTTTTTTCTCTCATGCTAGTTAGGGCTTGCAGTTTTTTTTCCGCACAAACCGGCTCTCACTGACTTTGTCCAGCGAGTCATTTTTCACATGTGGGGTGCATCCAAACATTCACCTCCCACCATGTGGCCCCGCCAGGCCACAGCATTGGGAATAGACTGTAAGTCAGGTATTCAATGGTTTTATCCAATCGCTATTCACCATTGAAAGGTTCATTAAAAAGGTTGTGCTAATAGTGTGTGGTACACTGTGTTGCTCTACACTGTGTTGCTCTACACTGTGTTCAGGGAGAGGGACACAGAGCAGCTGCGCACCCAGATTGACATCATGTCCCAGACCATAGCCACAGAGAAGGAGCGGACCGCAGAGCTGGAACTGAAAGCCCGCCTCTGCAACTTTGGAAAATCTATATCAGCGGATGAGGTACAAGGGAAGTGATCAATGATCTTTCCATAAAGGCAAATGTAAAAAACAAAACGGTTTCATTATTGCAATCCCTGCAATATTGTTGTTCTCACCTCTATGGCTCTTCACCGGGGAGCACAGGACCACATGTTGGATGCCCTGGGCCGCCGGGTGGAGGAGGTGTACCGCTGCTGCGTGGGGGACATGAAGGCCAACCTGAGCACCCTCCAGATGCTGGTGGTCATCGAGAGCCACCTGCTGCAGCTCCTGGAGAGCATGGAGAACATCCCCCGGGACACCCTGGACAAGGTGGAGAAGATGAAGGACCGGGAGAGGAGGATGAGGTGTGGTGGTGGTGGGCCTTAAGACTACTGAGATGATGATGATGATGATGATGATGATGACGATGATGACAATGATGGTGATGGGGCTTTACAATAGAGTTGTACTGGGATAGTCTAGTGGTTAGTGTGTTTTGACTCCCAGCTGAAAGGTTCTGGGTTTTGATCCCCAAAAACATGTATAATATAAACTCCTCAAACAATAGCAACACATGTCAACGTGCACATGTCCCTCCCTGTCGCATGTAACTCTGCAGGCAGCGTGACCAGAAGCTACAGGACCAGAAAGAGCACCAGGAGGAGAGACTGAAGAAGGCCATGGAGAGAGCTCAGGCTGACATCAGGAAAACAGTCCGTCTTCACGCACAATATTAAACTCGTACACATCATCACAGATCCTCTATATCTAGCAACTTCTATGAGATTCTCAATTGTCAATTCATGGATGTTTGTATGGTGTATGTATGGTATATGTCATTTACATTTGCCTTCCAATTACAGAATGGCAGACGGTTGATGGCCAGATCTCAGCCAGTTGCACGCAAGGTTGAGTACCGCAACGTGAACAACGCTTCAGAACAGGAGGAGCTTCACGCCTACTTCTTCACCTGAGCAGCCTCGTCCACAGCTAGTTCCCTGGAGGCTGGCGGCTGGAGCTTCAGAGGATTTTAATCAGTTGATCAACATAATAAAAATGCTTATATATGTATATACATATATATATATATAATCTGTATTTTTCCCGTTTAGAATGGCTCAAATTCAGACCAAAATTGGTTGCAAAGGGGTGTGGTGCACATCTTGGGAACGCCCACAATACACATCTCATTACCCGAGTGATATTTAAGCAAAATTGGTTGCAAAGGGGTATGGCGCACATCTCATTACCCGAGTGATGGTTAAGCAAAATTGGTTGCAAAGGGGTGCGGTGCACATCTTGGAAATGCCCACAATACACATCTCATTACCTGAGTGATATTTAAGACCGGTGCAACCAGTGGTGGTTTTGTGGAGGGGCCAACAGGGGCCAGTGCCCCTGTAACACCCCCCATCAACAATTAGTATCGCAAGTGCCCCTCTGACAAAAC
>OMKN01042910.1:1099-20705 GCA_900302345.1 Melanonus zugmayeri | reverse complement strand
TATAAAAAAGTCAGTCGGCAGTATGTCAAGGCAGCAAGTCGAGGATTTAAGATGCCGCACTGTGTCCTCTAGGGTTTTTGGGTCAATTGTATGAAATTGTGCCATAGTTGTGATATTTGTGGGGGATCGTGGGGATGGCACAGTTTCACTGTCTGACTGTGTCGTGTTGATGGTCAGTCTGATAGCTCTGATTTTTTCATTGAAAAAGCAAGCGAAGTCGTTACATTTTTCAGTGGAAAGTAGTTCTGGGGCTATCTGTTTTGGGGGATTTGTAAGTTTGTCAACCATGTTGAAGAGAGTGTGGGTATTGTTAGTGTCCCTGTTAATAATCTTAGAGATATGGATTTGTCTGGCCCTGCATAGCTCGTAGTTAAAACTACAGAGGCTTTGTTTGTAAATGTCCAGGTGGACTTGGAGCTTATTATTTCTCCATTTACGTTCGGCCTTCCTGCAATCTTTTTTCAGGGCTTTCACTGTTGTGGTGTTTCTCCATGGTGCTTTCTGTCTCCCCCGGGTTTTTTTTTCTGTTATTGGTGCAACAGCATCCACGACATTCAGCAATTTTCATAGTACTCTCGTTTATGTACCTTTTCTTAACAGGGACAGAAGTCATTTTGACATCCGGAGTGATGAGTAAGTCATAAAATATACAGTAGTGGTCTGAGAGGGCCAAGTTCTTAACCAGAACAGAAGAAATGTCGAGGCCTCTCGAGATAACTAGATCAAGTGTATGACCCTGAGTGTGCGTAGGCTCTTTCACATGCTGTGTGAGCGAAGCGTGTGTTGCGAGCGCTCGGATTCTGCGAGCAGATTGTTGAGGGGGGGTGGGGGTGGTGCTGGCGCTATGATTCCACTTGCGTGCGACGAATGGGGATGGGGAATGCTTCTGCTGGATAAATGTGGAATATTTTTTTATTTTTTATTTTTTTTAAACTTTTGTATTTTTATTTGGACGTCGTCTCACGGGCCGGATTGAACCATCGGGCGGGCCGGATACAGCCCATGGGCCTTATGTTTGACACCCCTGCTATAGATGGTTAAAATAGAATTTTGGGACTACCTTTTAAAATGAGGCTGAGGTATTCAAAGGAAGTGAAGTTACCAAATGTGATCTCTTTGCATTGAAGTGCGTCTTTATATAAAGCAGCCACTCCACCTCCTTTCTTGCTAATTCGGCACATATTCATAGAGTTGAAATTCACTGGTGCTGCTTCGTTGAGAACAGTAGCACTATTACCTTCTACCAACCATGTCTCAGTAAGAAACAGAAAATCTAACTTGTAGGATATTATCATGTCATTAACTAACAATGATTTGTTGACTAACAATCTAATATTAAGTAGAGCTAGCTTTATGGACACGGCAGGAGCCCCTGGGGCCCCTGGGGCAGTCTGGAGTTGTTGTGGTACGGGTAGCAGATTTGATCGCTGTAAACCATAAGGCGAATGCACTTGATTCCTTCTATTACTAATCAGCACCGGAATAGGGAACATTCTGAGCCTATTGGGTCCCAGCTTGTTCTCAGAGAAACTGTCAGTACCATATCTGGTACTGTCAGGGTGTTGTACCATGTCTCTTCTACCACACTGCTGATTTGACCAAGTCAGCAGCACACTAGGCTCCACACTTGACCTAAGAACGTGACTAAGGGGTGACCTGCGCTTTCTGGGTGTGGGTAGGGGGCTTGCTGAGATTGTGTGTGTGAGTATAGTTCCAGCTTGCATCATGGCCTTCATCTTCTCTGGGAAATCCATGAGGGGGGGGAGAGTATTCACACACACACACACACACACACAAAGAAAAATCTGAATAGTTAAGAATGAGAAAAAAGAGAGGGAAAGCCATCCCCTTCTCAGAAATGGTAAACAATTAAACTTTCATCAAAGCTTCCTGGCCCCATTGTTGCCACAAGGCATGAGATTATACAGAGTTGGCCTACAAGGCAGCCTATCAAATTGGGCTACATCGATGGTGTGTGTGTGTGTGTGTGAGTGCGTGTGTGTGTGTGTGCGTGTGTGTGTATGTGCATGTGTGTGTGTGTCTAGTGATGCCCTGTTGTAAATGACTGCAGTAAGCCTCGTGCTTGACAAATTAACAGCGCCTCAATGTTTTGTTTTTACATTGTTAATGATATAAAGCGATGCATGTTACATACGCCTGTATACCTGGGATGGATGGAAGGGTGAGTGGGTGGATGGATGGATGATGAATGATGGATGGGTTGACCTGTAGTCACAGGTGAGGCCTGCAGCTCCATGGTCAGAAGCGCACCTGGGCTGCAGGCTGTCAGCAGCGATGCTAATGGAATGACCCAGGCCCACCACTAACTGTCACAGACAATCTGCATCTGCCAATAGACCCCATGGATATGTGTGTGTGTGTATGTGTGTATTTGAGAGAGCGAATGAAAGTAAGTGAGGGAGGAGTGTGCAGCTGTTTGTGTGTCAGTGTGTGTGTGTGTGTGTGTGTGCGTGTGTGTTTGTGAATTTCCATGGTGGAAAAGCACTTAGAGACTAGTGCAAGAAAAAAGTTAAAGTCCTACATAGAACATGAACATAAACATTGACGTCCATAATGTAATATATGTATGTAATATAATTGTTGTACATATATTGTAACAACTTCATATTCATGTCAAAGTGTCGATTGACATTTCAGCTTAACCTGTTGTTAAACTACACCTGGTGTATTGGTGTGCAAGTGCATGTGCCGTGTGTGTGTTTATGTGTGTGTGTGTGTGTGTGTCTGGAAGGCTCAGTGTCCTTCTCTCAGCAGAGCGTGAATAGATATGGATTTCCTTTCAAGAACAGAAAATAGCAGGCTGTCTATCTGCCATCTCCACTGGACCAAGAGCCTCACCACAGTGGTTCTCTATACTATACTCTATACCGTATTCGTATTCATTCCCTGTCTGTCTAGGTCTAGGATATCACCTTTTTTGGGGTCCTTACAATATAGAAAGAGAATTATATTCAAATAACAAAAAAAACATCTAACAGTAGTAAGAGGTGTCAACGTAGGATAATTGGAAAGGCGTTTGGCATATGTAATGTACGTTTCATTAGCGTTGGCATTGCGATTAGCGTTGACCAGGGGCGCGTCACCTGCACCCTCTGTGCGTCGTTAAGTCTAATCGTTCGTTGAAGCCGCGCTCCAATCACAAGCCCGTGTTGCCGCAGAGCTGAACGTGATTGGATAATTGGACATTTAAATCGCTATAACTATTCCATAGAACCTCCTGATGAATCGCTAATCAACAGACAAGAGCCCGCAAGTACGACCCGTGTGAAAGCCGCAGAGCGATAGCTGAGGAACTAATACCCGAGACGCCTGAATCATTCCGTCTTCGTAACGTTAACTCGGTTAGGTTTTCGTTAGAAAGGCCTTAATCGTGACATTCCCGCTTTAATATCGGATAGTGAAATTGCATCATGGTAAGTTTTTATTATTTAAATTTTTTTAAGTTGATATAATTGAAGATGCGTTTAAAGAAGACGCGTATGTATGCAACTATCGAACTGGTAGCGTTGTGTTTAATTGTCTGAAGCGGGGACTGTGTTGTCCTGAATGTCGTCATGGTAGCGACGAACCGGTGGGCTCTGACCCGCTCGCCTGGAAGAAGCTCGTGTTGGGGCTGCTTTCCATTTTCCAATCCATTGCTTTTAACGTTTGTTCGATCGACGCTAATTAAACCCACAATCCATGTTTGCTTACTCAGAACATGGGGCCAGTCATTACACCCCCCCCAGCCTTGAAGCCCAGGGGCGCACTAGCGGGCGGAAAGGTGGACCTGAGTACCCAGGGCCCAGCAGGGAGAGGGGCCCTTGAGCCATGAATCAATCCTATCTACCTAAAATTTTGCGCTAGCACCCCCCCCCTATAGGGCCCAGAATTTGGTGGCACGCCCCTGTTGAGGCCTACATGCTGTCTGTCTGTGAACCAGGCGTGCTGACGTAACGCTTTTAACCCCCGTTCTGCAGGACTTCGGAGTGAACCATCACGTTGGCATCTACCCCAGGCAAGATGAAAATGTGTTTGCCTCCAACAAAATGGAGATGTCTGGGCTGCAGAGGGCCAAACAAAGAACCGTGCTTGGCGTCTTGACAGAAAATAAACAACACAGTCGAACGCTCCTGGTCAGTAAATTGCTTCAGAATGTCCTTCCCCGCTTCCCAAATTGTATTGGTATTTTTAAATTGTGCTTTGTATCTTTCACAAAGGGAGGGCAACCTGCCAAATGCAGTTCTTACAGTTCCCCGAAAGCTGTCCTCAGTGGTTGCCCTGGCTATGATGTGTATGTGGATGAGCTGTGTGAAATGGTCCCTGCGTCTGTGGATGACATGGAAGCTTCAAACTCTAGCTTGCTGGATGAGAACCTTGCCGCCCTCCAGCATAGAGATTTCCGCCTCTTCCTGGACCTGAGTACAAGTGAGGCACCAGACACTGTGGCTCTCAATATATCCTCTAATTAAGAAAAATATTTCTTGTACAATTTTTTGAAAAATGTATTTTTAAATTGGGACAATTGCTTGTGATGTGCAGACTCGTGCGCGGACGCATCCATGCAGTCCCTGCCAGAGGAACCCCTGCAGGATGAGCTCTGTGTCCCGGAGTATACGGGAGATATTTACCGACACTTGAGGGAGAGAGAAGTGCGCACTTTTAAATCTCATTGATGTCTTCATGCCAGAACCGAAACATCCTGGTGCTCACTGCAACTATGTTAAACTCCTGCCACCAAGTTTACTTCAGTATAAAGTCCTTGCATGCTTTTTTTTTTTTTTAACCTTCTGACCGCTTGCATTTCACCCCTTCCACATCCCCAGTTGAAGTTGAGGCCCCGGCCGAACTACATCAGGCACCATCCCGAGATCAGTGGCTGCATGCGGGTGGTCCTGGTGGACTGGCTGGCGGAGGTTGCGGAAGAGTACAAGCTCTGCGCTGACACACTCCACCTCGCTGCCAGCTACCTGGACCGCTTCCTCTCCTACACCACATCGGTGAAGCGTGCCAAACTGCAGCTGGTCGGCACGGTGGCCTTGTTGCTGGCGGCGTAAGGGTGCACGTGTCGTGTAATGGGATTTGCAATGGCCAACTACCTTCAAAAGCCTGATTTTGACATTTCTGCACGTTTGTGCCATAGGAAATACGAGGAGATCTACCCTCCCGAGCTGGAGGAATTTGTGTACATCACAGACGGCACCTACAACCAGAAGCAGCTGGTTCGCATGGAGCACATGTTCCTCAAGGTGTTGGCCTTCAACATGACTGTGCCCACCACCTACCAGTTCCTCCGTCTCTTCATCACCATCCAGCCCGTCTGCTCCAAGACAGTCTACCTCGCCCTGGTCAGTGCCGTCATCATGGAAGTGAATTCAACATGTCATTCATATGATTCAGTGTGTCGGTTTCATTCGTATGAAATTGTTAAATGTGTCCAGATTGGGCCAGCGGGGAATATTGGTTTGAAATATCACTTTGTGCGATCAAATTGTATAATGAAGGAATCCAACTTGCCTTGCAGATTTCCCAACATCTGCATGGCAAGTCTTATTTGTGATGAGATGTCATTGTAATTTTACTCTTTTCAGTATGTGGCAGACTTGAGTTTACTGGACATGGAAATGGCTGTAACATTTTCCCCATCTGTGGTGGCTGCTTCAGCCTACTGCCTGGCCAACTACACTCTGAGCAGAGACTTGTGGGTAAGGTTCACAAACGTAGTGTCGCTTCATGCGTTTCGATTCTGAAAATGTATAAGCGTTGTGTATACATTTTGAAATGCAATGTCTTCATGATTCATTGTGGGCGCTGTAGCCGGACTCCCTGCAGGCATTCACTGGTTACAACATGGAGGACATTGTGCCCTGCCTCAAAGACCTCCACAGAATCTACTTCAGTGCGGCGAGTCGTCCCCAACAGGCTGTCCGGGAGAAGTACAAGAGCTCAAAGTAGGCTCATTGTTTGCGTTTAATGTCCCTTGTATACTCTTTAATTCATTGTCTAGTGCTCTAGCACCTTGTATGCAGTGTCTGTGGGGCCTTTTCTTTATATACCTTTTTTCCTCTTACAGGTATGCTGGTGTTTCACTGATGACTCCACCCACTGCTCTGCCGTTCCCATAATGCTCACAGGCCAGTTGCAGCTGTCCAGATGAGCGCACACAGCACTTGCACCTTTTTTTGGCAATGTTTTAACTAATGCTTTTAAATGATTTTAATGTAGATTATATGCAATTTACTTTTAAACCTACAAAAAGGGTAGTTTCTAGACTTCAGTTTACATGTCAGTCTATATTTTTACAACTTAAAAACTGGCCAGTTGTCAAATGATTGAACATTTGTACTTCTCACTGCCACGGGATGGACCATACTGTATCATGTCTATTAAACTTTTAACCCACATCTTTTGTGCTTGTCACTTCATCTTGCTGATTATTTTGGAATTTGGCCAATCAGAATTGGATTATCACTGGTGTTGCCATGAAACTATTGGTTACATCTTATTTGGTTACTGCTCTCATGTAATGATAAAACGTATACTTTTGCATTACCGACTCAAATTTCATTTGACCTAGATGGAAAGGTCTGTAGGCCTGATTGGCCATAAACAAATTGTATTGTTCGGTCTGTCGTTTCTAACGAATAAAACCACTAGTGTTATCAACGTAGACTACTGCTTTATGGCGCCATCTAGTGGCGACACCGCGTAATGCTGAACCCTGACTTCTGAAGCTACAGCGGAGCACAGTCAGCTTCAACCAGACTCCACGAGACTAAAGGGAACATTCCCCCAACGCATTTGATACTTTTGTTTTTGCGATTTCTCGGTGGCGGCTGTCTAACCAAGGTAGGCCTATAATGACCCGAGTTACATTAAATACAAACAATCTATGGTATTTAAAATGCGTGCCCTACATGCCGCTCCTACCTGGTTGTTCAGGTAAGACAGGGTGCGTGGAAGCCTGTATTTTAACCGGCGCACTGAGTCTTGTTGGCTCATTCACCAAACACTTGTATTGGGCGAACTTTGATCAGCACTTTGATCGTCGTAGGCGTTGCATTTATTTTAGGATTTTCCTTAATTCTAATTCTACTTAGGATATTTACTTTTGTATATTTAAGACCGTACACTTATTTTTCTGACGTCTTTGCCTATAGGTATTAACTGGTTGTCAGCATGGCCCACCAGCCCGCTGAGCTGCTGCTGGTCAAGGACCAGTACGAGTTAGCGTTTCATTGTCTGAGCCAGGGACTGACAGCGGAGGAAGCTGGTAAAAGAACCGATGGCCTGGACTACTACCGGAGGGGCCGACAGCACCTCACCCAAGGACTGGGGATCCCCACGGACGGCGAGCGGCACCGAGGCCCCCACTGGGACGCGGCCAGACAGCTCCAGCAGAAGATGGGAGTCCTCCTGAAGAACCTGACGCTGCATCTGGCCGACCTGGAGACCGCGAAGCAGACGACTCCGAAACAGAGGAGCAGGGTCTTGATGGATCCTCTCCCCGCTGGTGTCGATCCCGCCCCGGAGCTCCAACAACGCCACCTCTACCCCAGCTTTCCTGCTGGGCTCTCTCCACAGACCTCCACGGTTCCGGAGCCAGTCGTGCCGGTCCAAGACGGCTTTTTTACTCCTGGGTGGTTGACCTCTGACCTCCCCTCTCTACCTCCCAGACCCTCGACGCAGCCGGGCGTCTTGTCTGGAGACCAGCCTCCAGCGTACACCCCGCGGCCCACCGACGGCCACCAGAGCCTGGCCGGCGTGGTGGGCGGCCTGTTGCCCGGGCAGAGCGCGCGGGGTCCGTGTGGAAGAGTTGGTCAGGAGCTGCTCTTCATCCCAGCGGGAGTGCAGATGTTCTTTGTGGCTCCGGACGGACAGGTCAGCTCCCTGTTTCAACCCGGGTACCTGCGCATCTTCCGCTGTGACGAGGAAAGTTCTCCGACGGGCAAAGAGAAACCCTCCTCCGCCTTCCTTCATGTAAGATGTGTGTGTGTGCTGAATAGCTGTTGTGCTATAGTTTCTATAGGCTGAAGGGTGTGGAAGTGTGAACACCCTTTGTGGTATTTGAATGAAAGACGGCCAGATATTTGTTTCCATTGGGAGTTTGGTTTCCCAGTGACCTCATTAAGTGAACAAGTCGCCCACAGACAACACTGCATTAGTTGTACCTTGTCCCTAAATGTATTTAATATATTTTCCAAAATATAACCGTCCAATCACACTGATCCCTTAGAAACACAACGTATTTCTTTTTGGGTTTTTTTGCAGTCTGAAAGGAAATATACTTAATAACCTTATCACACTCTCCTTCTTTGTGGAATTTGCCACAAGCTGGTGAGGGAATGTAATTCTCCTCATTGAGCTCAATCTCTAGATGTGTCTGATAGTGTTTTCCTTGTGAAAGCAATTATAACACAAGGCATTCAGGAGGTGGATAGGATCCTAAATGGGGAATTAAAAATATCCTAAATGGGATCCTAATAGGATCCTAAATGGGGAATTAAAAATATCCTAAATGGGATCCTAATAGGATCCTAAATGGGGAATTAAAAATATCCATATTTAGATCTAACAATATCGTTAGATCTTAAGATAGAATCTGTTATGGTGGCTGTGTCAACCCCTCAAGTCAAGTTATTAAAGACAGGAGAGGGTATGTTTAATCATTAGATGATGTAATAAAAAGGCCTAGACACAGTGTAATTAGGCTAGCTAGAAGTAGTAGCCTTAAAATGTTGAATGCTATCTCAATAACCACGTGAATTTCATCTGGGAATGTACAGATCATGGCATGGCATCAGGCATGTCAAACATGTGGGTTAATAAATAAACACCTTTGAATATATTAGGTGTCTATATTAAGAGAGGAGGAGAAAACATTATTATAAATATGAATGTCTTTGCATTGATGACAATAACTGCTCACAACATTTTGTGTCTATGATGACTATAGGAGTCTGTATTGGCAGTATTGGTTCATCCCCATCATATAAACACATTACCCCCATGATCCTGTACCTCGGCGCGCGGCCAGTGCTGTGGTCCACTAGTACAATGGTCTCTTGATACAGATGACTCTGCACTTGTGTTGTTGTTGCTCTGCCCCCCTCACAGTGCCCGTCTGTCAGCCTGCATACCGCTGCCGCTCTCGTTCTATTGGACGCAAGCATTAGAATGATAATACTGGGGGTCTGTGACATAATGTGTGTCCGCGTACAACACAAGATCTGCTCACAAACTCTGCTCATCAACTTCATGTTGTCGAGTCCATCACATTGATCTATTTAACCTATAGGAATCAATGTACAATTTCATATTTGCTGGGGATTGCTATTGCTAGGATTTCTCTTTCTGTTTTAGTTTAGTTTAGATGTGTTTGAGGTTATAAATTGTACTTAAAATGTTTGCTTGTAATAATACTATGTATGTCAATTATGGCACCCATTGCACTCCTAATCATTCCTGGAAGGTGGGATCCCCCACCCTGCGTTCCTTCTCAAGGTTTCTTCCTTGATAATTAAGGGAGTTTTTTTTCTTGCCCTCTGGGGGGCTAGGGTTAGGGGGGTGTCATAAATATATGGCCTGTAAAGCCCTTTGAGACTGTAACTGTAATTAAAGGCTATACAAGTAAATTTGACTTTGACATGACTTGACATTTGTGTTGAAAGGTCTGTGACTGGCTTTACCCACTGGCGGCTGACACTCCCGTTCTATTGGCCAACTCTGGGATCTACATGTTCCCCGACATGCTGAGGGCGAGCGCTGGCTCCTACGTGGGCATCGTCTTGTCCACTGAACTTCCCGCCGCCTACCGAGAGCTGTTTAACGACGTCCTGGCGCAACTCGTCGACCTGCGCATCCAGGTGAGCAATCTCACGCATGCACGCACGTACGTAAGTAGCGCTGAGCAAGGTATGATCATTGTACCCCTAGACACCAGAAGGGCTCGGGATATTTCATAGTTTACTGTTTTTATTGTTTGTGTTATTCCATGTTGTAATGGTTCATAAAAGCCTGAGGTACCTCACTTGTATTTCAAATTGTAAATACGGTTGCGTATGATTATGCGGTTATACAGATCATTGACAATTTACATGTATGACAACAATGATTGTGTCCACCGCTTCCTCATTGTGAAAGATGTAAACATGTAGGTAACCACTGGTTAGCTGTTATCTGGTACTCTAGCCATTGAGATGCTTATCTCAGGATAGAGTCCCATCTAACTCCAAAAAAAAAAGTAGGTTTTGGTTTTGGTTTTGCACGACTAGTCGATCAATAAAGTCGACTAGTCGTTGATGACATCATCACACGCACGCAAAACACACAGACAGAATGGGCTCCAGAAATGACCGCATCGCGTCACATCGGACGCTCTCTGCCCTTTAACTGAATCGTTTAACTAAACTCTAACTCACGTTCACTCAGACATTCAATAGAAAAAGCAATCAAACTGATTTTGTCGCTGACTCTCGCATCGCATTCAGTCAGGGCGCGGTGGCGCGGTGGCGCTGTTGCGGCGTAAAGGGACAGAAGCTGGCGTTCTGGAACAGAGGTGTGAATGCGGCAATTTGACCTCCTCCCTTCAGGGCATATTGCCGCAACAACTCATATTGCTGCTCATTCTGGCTTCGTACCTTTTACACAGAAGGCGAGCTGGAATATTGCTGCAACATTCCCGCATTGAAGCGGCTGTGTAAACAGGGCTATTGTGAAATCGCTTTAAAAGTGATTTAGGTTGGGGAGTGATGTATATGGTGCTAATCAAAGATAATTGGTAGGGACAATCAAAACCTCATTATAGGTTGTCCTACCTTGTCCGGTTGTAATGCTGTAATGCAATCTCAAAGACTTGACTCTAATGGGTTGTGGGTGGGAACATTCTCAGCACCTTGATGTCATGTAACGTTGTGTGTAGGAGAGCTGTGCATATATGTATATATATATATATATATATATATATATATATATGTATATGTATTATATATGCTTCAATGTTAAGACATTATTCAGCAATAATAAATCACAATTTCAAAATATGGTTATTTTTTAAAGAGTGTTAAACCTAATCATGCTCATACAGTCATTCACTACACTGAAATGTGTGAATTTGGCATATATGCATATTGATATCCTGCAGGTTCTAGTCGAGGGTGAAGGGTCAGAGGTCATCAATCTGAGTGAAAAAGTCCCCCTTGGCCCTGCGAAGGAGGAGACACAACTCATTGTGACAGAAGAGGAAAAAGTGCCACTTCCTGAATGGAGTGAAAAGATGGCCCAACATATCTTGTCAGGTGTGTGTGTGTGTGTGTGTGTGTGTGTGTCTGTGTGTGTGTGTGTGAGTGTGTGTTGAGTGACATCTCTTTAGTCATAAACATTCTGTTTACCAACCACTACCATTGTTATGCAGCTCTACTTGTCTAATGGCACTACCGACTTTGACCACTAGTCTTCTGCTTTCCATTGTACCAAATAACTTGTTGATGAACTACTAATCTCCCCCCTTACATCAGACATTCAGAATCTAAAAGATTTCAAATGGAAAAAAAAACCAAAACCTTTGACGTCACGCTAAACGTACAGACCACCGCCACATGCCAGCCCACGCTAACCCCATGCGTTCATCTAGGAGCGTCGTGGCTGAGCAAGGAGTTTGTGCGCGGAGCCGAAGCCACGGGTAAAGCCATCCACAAAGGAGCCTCCAAGCTGCGGAACAACATGACCCCCGAGGAGACACCCGCCGAGATCAGTCCCAAGGTCACCAAGGGACTGCACGTGGCCCAGCAAGCTACGGGGGGCGCTGTGCGGGTCAGCCAGTTCCTGGGTATGGACGCCACCGCCACGTTAACCATGTGTTCACCATTGAAACACATTGGATCAGCATGAGATCTGTGGGCGATTGTTAGATTAAACAAATATATACAATGTAGCAAACTTTGCTTCTCGTACTGTAATGAATCAGGGAAGTGTTGATTTATTTCTACACGCATATATAATTTAATAATATATAATGTTACTCATTGGTCATTTAGACGCTTTTATCCAAAGCGATATTTACGGTGAATTTTTAGATGCATTAGGCATCTTGGTCGCAGGTAGAGTGTGGACATTGTGGTTCGAAGCCATACTGTCCTGCCCGCTCATTTACTCATTGTTATATGTATATGTATATGTTATAATAGTTGACACTCCTGACATCCTCAGCCTCGAAAGAAGGGAAAAATTACCTTTTTTATTTGACGACCAGCCTACTTGTGGTTCTGTGGTGTTTGGGTACCTGCTGTGTGTCGTCATGCGTTCGTTAAGTGTTATTCTCTCCACAATATCGATAAATCAAAGTCTGTACTTTGTGTCCCCTCAGTGAACGGCGTGAGCACGGTGGCGGGAGCCGTGGGCGAGAGGCTGGCGCCCCACGTGAAGAAGCACGGAGCTAAACTGATACCAGAGTCCATGAAGAAGAGCAAGGACGGCCAAGCCTCCAACATGGACGGAGCCAAGCTGGTGGCGGCCAGCAGTATACAGGGTAGGGCCGACCCCGTTCCCAGGCTTTCTCGTCTCACATGACGGAGCGCCTGGGACGGGGTGCTTTGAATGTGTACGTGCTGGCAGGAGAGAGTGAGAGGGCAGGACTTACAAGCACGCTTTGGAGGGAGGGAGATCCGTTACATGTTTCGGATATTGCTTTGTCAAATTCTTCTTCAAAGAACAAAGCCAAGAACATTTATTCTTGTCTTTGTTGTTGTTATTCCCGTCATGTTCTTATTCTTCTCGCTCCGGGAACTGTTAACTGACGTACACACCTTTTATAGGAAGTAAGAGAATGGAAATTGTGTTACCAACTTGACGATAAAACAATACAATTCATGACCTTCTCTCAGCCTAGGGTAGGGCTGGTGAAGTTGCCAGTTTTGATTGGCTACACTGGTTGTCAGTCACGGTGGGGGGGGAAATCCTGCACAGGTGTGATGGTTTTGGATAAAGATGGATTATGTCGCTTATGTTGTTTACCACACAGTAGCCATTTTGATTTGTCAACAAGCTTTGTTTTAACATATTTTTCCATCTCAAGGCTTTTCCAATGTATGGACAGCTTTGGAGACGGGGGCCAAGACCGTGGGTAAAAGTGTAGCGTCAGAAACCGTCATGACCACAAAGTACAAGTAAGGTTTCATCCTCCCCCCCATTTGAGTATTCACCAAATCATGACTTCATTGCTCTCATCCTGCCTTTCATTACTTCTGCTGGTCTTGGTGTGCAAGCTTCTCTTAGGATGTTCCCTTGGGATGAAAACCAGTTTGATCTGGTTTCTTGGTGTGTTAGGGAACTCTGATGATCTCTCTGTACTTTTCTGTTTGTGTGTTTTTCAGATTTAAGGGTTTAGAGAAACTTTTAAACATGCCCGGAAACAAATGACTGCAAGAAAAAGCAACACACTTGAACTAATGACTGAACTTTGTCCGTGTTTTCTTTATTTGAACACTCTGCTACTAACTACAACCATGTTGGAAAATAACCCCAAATAACTATTTCAAATATATATTTTAATAAAACAGTTCTATATTAACACTATATTCACTAGACTATACCAATTGGATTCCAATGGGTTCTTGTTGACATGGTGTGTTATTTTCCTTAACCCGTCTGTGTTAATAGAAGTTATATTTCTGCCCTATCGCATGGTGATGGTTTTTCTGCTGTTCATAAAGTGTGCACTGTGTGGTTAATAAAATATACACCATAAAACATCATCTGATCTTGTGTTTTTGTCTCTGGTTGTGTCGCTGCTACGTGTGTTATAACGGGTCACAATAGAAACACAGGCACATATCACACAGTAACAGGGGCGTGTCCATGGGGGGGCTGGGGTGGCACTAGTCCACCAACCACGAGCTAACTTTACGTTAGCTAGCGGTTGGCATATTCCCACAACCGCTACATTTTTGCCCTGTTATCTGTGACAAAGGTACGGTGACGAAGCGGGCAAAGCCACGGGAACTGCAGTCGATTCAGTGATCAATGTGGGTGTGACCACGTTCAACATTGACCACCTGGGCTTCAAAGCCATCATGATGACCGCGGGCAAGAAGACGGCCAACGCCATGGTCATAAATCCTGGCCAGGAGAACGGACAGCAAGCACAGACCCAGGAAGATGTGGAGAAAATTCATGAATCAAAGGAAAAAACTGACAAATAGATGTGAAAAAGTCATTGTTTTCTGCTTTTTTAAACAAACCAACTTACAGATATGGCCTTTTATTGTTATTTTGATTGGCCACTCATTGCAGGGAGATACATTGTGTTTAGAAGGGTATAGCTCATTTAAAATCTATTTATTCTTGGTTTAACACGTTTAACAGTTATTTGTATATGTTTATGTTGTGTTTTACCCTAATGTTTCGCCAACTGTTCAGCGTTACGTTTTATCATTTTTTTCCAAAACCATGTGGGTGCTAATAAAGAACCATCGCCATTATTGGGAATGGGAGCATGCAAAGACGTTGCAATTATTCTGTGTGAATGCACCACACCGGTAATGTCGGGACCCCTGAAACCAGCTCCGCCGAGACCCCCCACGTCGCCGCTCCCCGGGGGGACCGGGAGTTGACGCGCGTCTCCATGGAAATGAGGGCGCAACACACTCCGTTCTGCGGCGTTCTGGAGACATCATGCACAGCGACGCAGACTACAATAAACACGACCCGGCGCGCCTGCAGGCGGAACTTGAACAGGAAAAAGAAATGAAGTAAGTGAACGTAATATTCAGCATTGTATAGGCCTAGTTCATTGTCATGTTTAAAGGGGCCATCCGTTATTTTTTGTGTACTTGATGGCCTAGGCCTACTGCTGAGGCCTAATATGTGATCTGTGACTGTGACCAGGGACATGCTGGAGGAGTCGGTCTCGGACCTGAGGGGCACGACGTTCGAGCTGCAGGAGAGACTGCACAGTGTTGATGGAGAAGGTAAGAACGCGTCGATGTGTGTTGGCTTCCCTATCAGCATATCGCCTATGATGGAGCAGCTCTAGCAGAACAGCCTAGTAGCCTTTTTAACTATTTTTATGCTTTTATGTTTCTTTTAGTTTATTCTTATGTAAAGCGCATTGAATTGCCTCTGTGTATGAATTGTGCTATACAAATAAACTTGCCTTGTCTTGCCTAGCTGTAGGCCTGTAGATGTTATTTCTAACTGCAGCGTTTAAATGTCTTGCAAATGTCTGCTGACAACCAGGTAACGAGTGGAAGACCCGATACGAGACGCAGATAGAGTTGAACGGGCAGCTGCAGAGACAGATCGCGATGGTGCACGACAAACTGGAAGACTTGCGGGGAAACCCGATGGGTAGGCGACGTGAAGCCGGTCTCTCTCCCACGCCGCATACATTTAAAACCACGTGAGCAATTATGACGATAGTTTGGGCTCCCGGGGGCCCTCAGTCTCGGAATGCCTCTCCGGGTCAAAGGAACGACTTTCAGGCTTGCCTCATACGTGCAAATATATAATCACGCGCGCGCGCGCACGCACACACGCGCGCACGCACTGTAACCACGGTTGTCTTTCTTTTGCAGATCGATTGGCCTCTATAAGATCCTACGAAGACATGCCAGTAGTAAGTCTTAATCTGAACATTTTCGTTTTTTAATGTGGTGGCTCAACGATAAGCGTTTACCATGTTGTTGCTGGTGTGCTGTTATTGACCAGCAGAGGGCGATGTGGGATTGGATTACTATGGTGATGTTTTAGGAATTGCGTTGGCAGCAGCTCCAGGCCTGCCCTTGAATGAACCCAATTACACCACACACGGTAATCACTGGTTTATGCAAACTGGGCCCGTAGAAGAGCAATGCAACCTAATTACAATGATTTAGGACTAACGCGGGTGCACAGGGGTTGGGGTTAGGGGTGTATGTTTATGTGCATGTGAGTTGTGTGTTGGTTAGGGGTGTATGTTTATGTGCGTGTGTGTGTGTGTGTTTATCTGTCTGTTTTACTAGACTGATTTCATTAGTTTGCCCTCAGTGACTGGGACGTGCAAATTGAGCATGGATGTTTATCTCTGAGAATATAGCAAAGGTCAACAAACTGTAACTAATCAGAAAATGTGTTATGCTCAGCTCAGTTATGTGCAGCTATACCAGTAAAACGTCTTATGGGGAATTAGCGTGGCTCAGCCCTGCATATTTGGTTCATGTACAACAGTGTTTCCATGTTCCTGTGGACTGCAATGCATTGGCTGATTAATTGTGGCTTGATTGTGAAATGGTTCAACACACAGAGCTGCAGTGGCCTGTGTCAGAGTGTAAGATTACAGTGGCCTGTTAGAGATGCAGTAACATTGTTGTATCCAGAGTGTGAATTATACTGTGACAGTCAGGGTCTCCAATTTTTCATTAACCATAGACATTTTTGCGTTTTCCCCGGTGAATCTCCCCTCATCACATCCAGGGGGATTATCAAATCCCCCCGGATGTGACATAATTCGCACCCAGGTTGTATCTCAGTTTAGAAAGTCAGTGTATGAAGTGCATAACATTTAGGCCATGGGTACAGCACTAGAACATACCTGCTAACTCCCCAGGCTCCCTGTGCTGATGTTGTGGCCCAGATCCTTACTCTCACCGTAACCCCACCAAATCCTTGCCTAAACTTAGTTTATTGGTTTTATTAAGAAGCATCATATTTTAATTGAATGTAAAAACAACAAAACATTATTCTTCATATGTACATATGAAGAAAAAAACCCTTGCCTATTTTTGATCAACCTGATCAGTAAACTTAACCATCAATAACCTATTACCAAACCAGTGTTCCCATCACCATTTCAAGGACCTAACTAGCCTTAATCGCATACATCTTATACATAATTATACAAGCTGATACCTAAGATGACCGTATATATATGCGTATATATATATATATACGTACCTAAGCATTTTCATTTTTCACCTTTATCCAAAGTGACTTAGGCTCAGAACAATCAAAGCAATCAAATTTGAAGTAGCTACAAAGCATTCTAAGTACTGCACAACCTAGTTTAAAAAAAACCCAAACAACTGGACAGAGTGGAGAGTAGCTATAGGAATCTGAACCCAAGGTTAGTAGACATTTTGTTTTCTTTGTTATTGGTGGTAGTCACGTTGTTGTGACCCCAGCTGTTGTTCTAACCCACAGGATGCACTGCGGCAGCGCCTGAAGCTTCTGACCAATGAGAAGACTGAGCTGCAGAGCCACCTGATGGACTGTCGCGTTGACATCGAAGAAGAAGGAAAGGTGTGTTTGGGCCTCTGGTTCTTCTACCGAAAATAATGTAATGTAGGATGCATGAATGCAAGACTACAACGATGGCCACAGTAGAGTAGACATTCGGCCAATGGCCGATGGGTCCCTGATTGTGGTTAATGGACTGTGTGTGTGCAGCTTTTCTTAATACCAGGAAATCATTGCTATTGTGGTATGCTGCTCTATTAACATTCTTGTTGACTATTATCATAAGCAAAGGATTAAGAAGGATTAGTTCTTTTTTTTTTTTTTTTTAACATTGATACAAGTGTCAACATATTCTTTGTCGATTAATGATGGGATTGTACGCGCCGCCACACGTATCCACTTGGTTCATTGTTTATTGTTCCGTGCAACAAGTAGTGGAGCTATTAGGTGAAACTGGGTTTATAGCATAGCATTGGCATTAGCAGCCAGCCAGTAAGCCTTGTGCTAATCCGTGCGTCCCAACGCTGAAACCCACCTGGAATACACGCACATGCACACGAGGCAACAAGTTCACTTCTGCCTTCTGCTCGGTCTGATATTGTCCTTTTTTATTCACTCTAATGAGTCTAATGAATAAAATCAAACCGGGTGGCGACGGCGGTATCATTTATATATGCCAAAACAACTACCATACGTCAAAACACGAACTAACCATTTTTCTCCTGTGAATGTCAGGCGTTTCATAAAACCAACGATGAGAGACGGGCGTATCTTTCAGAAATCGCCAAGGTAAGCGCTCCCCATCAATCCATCCATGTCCACTTAGGACCCAGCTTATGACAGAATGCACTAAACGCACTATTGATCTGTGAGTGACACAGTGAGGAATTGTGGTTGTGAGTAAAGGGTGGGGGTGGGGGGGTATTGTAGTTGAGTCCTATGAAAAATAATATTGTGGAGGGAGAGTAGACAGGCTGCTCTCTTTCTGTCTCTCACACTCTCGGGCCTAGTTATCTGCTCGCATGCATGCTGCTGGTACTGTCATTATATAATCTAAGAAAAGTAAGTCGAGGACTATTTAGCATCACAGGGGTGCGGCAGTACTTGATGCAATGGCCTCTGCAGTGTCTTTTTGTTGTTGTTGAGGGAAACAACCGTTTAAAAAGTTTGTTGGGGAGCTAATCTGAATGTGGGCATGTTGAAGCTATTTGACGCCGTAGTTGCGATCAAGTCCTCTGTGTATACCAACAAATTGGACTTGGCTTAACTCTCCTGTAAAACATGTCTGCTACAGCTGTCCTCCACACTGGAAGCTACCAGGAGAGTTCAGTACTCCACTCAGCCACGGGGGGCGCCAGAGAGCCAACAGAAGCGGTCAATAAGGTGCCGGGCATGAGAAACGTTGAATGAACCTGCCTTTAATAAGGAATTGTGCCTTCATGATGTTGCTATTCAAAACATACATTAAATCCTCCAAAATTACGTGTAATCCCTACATTACTGTGTATCATGGCATCAATTTGACATATCAAATCTATAGTAGTAGTAACATACGGGGAAGTGCAAATCACAACGACAAATCGGGAATCAAAACGGCAAATCGCAAAACACAGCAACAAATTGAAAATCAAATTAACAAAAGAGAAAACACAACGACAAATCAGAAAACACAACAGCAAAACAGCACATGGGAGAAGTTTGCCTTCCTGGCAGAAAGCCCTTTCTGCCAGGGGTCAGGTGACGTAGTGTAAAGAGTGACAGAGGAGGTCGTGGTGGATGAATGGGTCAAACACAGGACTTTCACCCAGGAGGGGGTTTGTGTCCCATTGTTATTTTTAGACCATAGGTTGACTTATTATTTTCTAGTGTAAAAAAAAATATTTTCAGCTTTCAGTCACAGTTTAGGCAACACAACTACTTGGTTAGGTTTAGGCAGAAAGGGCATACTTTCATTCCTTGGACGGTGTGTCCAATCGAATGAAAGAATGGTGACCTTGCCGATAGGCGCCCACCTTTTCCGGTAGGAGTTAATGTTTTCTGATTTGTGGTTGTGTTTTGTGGTTGTGTTTTTTCTTTTGTTAATTTGATTTGCAATTTGTCATTGTGTTTTGTGATTTGCCTTTGTGATTCCCTATTTGTCATTGTGATTTGCCCTTCAGGTCCACTGTAGTAACATAATGCAGATTCATCTAATTGCTTTTGTTAAAATACCAAATGTGACTATGTATTATGTTCTTCTGAAGGATTTATGTGCCATGTTTGATGTTGGTGTTGATCTTTCTAATTCTGCATTCATTAGTTAATTATGATTCATGTATTCATCTGCCATTCTGCTCCCCACTGCTAGAGAGAAGCAGGCCAGAAGGAGGACAGACACTGAATCCAAGGCAGGAGG
>OMKN01042736.1:4440-16249 GCA_900302345.1 Melanonus zugmayeri | reverse complement strand
TGTGGTGTATGTGTGTGTTTGCATGTGTGTGTGTGTGTGTGTGTGTGTGTTTGCATGTGTATGTGTGTGTGTATGTATGTACTTGTGTGTGTGTGTGTGTGTGTGTGTGTGCATTTGGGTCCGTCTGCACGTTGGTCATTCTGCATGTGTGTGTATGTGTATGTGTGTGTGCTTATGTGTGTGTTTGCATGCATGTGTGTGTGTGTGTGTGTTTGCATGCATGTGTGTGTGTATATGTGTGTGCGCTTGCGTGCATGTGTGCGCATGTGTGTGCGCGTGCACGTACATACATGCGTGCGTGTGTGTGTGTGTGTGGGAGGCTGGGAGAGTCTTCTGCCACATCCTGTCTGGAGACATCAGTAACAACGCAGCCTGACCTCCCAGAACCACAGTTTTCCGCTGCTCTCCCACGAGAAAAAAAACGCTGCAAGTCTTCAAGATACTTCCATATCCTCCACAAAACATTTTTTCAAGTACAGTGTGTGTATTTGTACTGTAAGACAATGTACACACAGGTAAAGTACAGTATGTGTGTGTTATTATTGTAAGACAATGTACACACAGGTAAAGTACAGTATGTGTGTGTTATTATTGTAAGACAATGTACACACAGGTAAAGTACAGTATGTGTGTGTTATTATTGTAAGACAATGTACACACAGGTAAAGTACAATATGTGTGTTTGTACCATAAGACAATGTACAAGTTTATTCATTTAATGATTCATTTTATTACACACACTTGTATTGAGAAATTATAAACAGATGTAAAAAAACTCTGTATGTACATTGAGAATGAAATGAATGAATGTCAAAAATACATTGCATGTGTAAATGTGCCATTGTGTGCAAATAAAAGTGATTGAACTGTGGTCATCATCACAGGTTCAGCACAGTGTGTGGTCAACACACACACTCAGAAGGCCGGTTTGAACTCTGACCTTGGCGCCACCGCTGTCGTTTCCAAAAGGCGGAAACTGGTGGAAAGTGTTCTCCTCCTCCTCTCTTTCTCTCTCTCTCTGCTTCTCACTCTGCTCTGTCTATGTCTCCCTCTCGTCTCCTCATCTAGCGCTGTCTCTGGGGGGGGGGGAGATAGAGGGAGAGAAAGAGAGATGTTCTGTATCTCAGTTCATGCTCGCTGAAAGTCGAACATGGGCTTTTCCAGCTGAACATGTATTCAACTAATATGTTTACGAGACAGACACACACATACGTGATTTCATTTCTACTCTCACGTTCCAGGAAAAGAAGAATAGAAGAATTTAACATTTGAAATGTAAGAATTAATTTAAGATCCCTCCAAACAACAGGCTGCAATGTGATTATACATTCACTAGAATACCAATATATAGCTCTTTAATTCAGACCTTAATTGATTTCATTGTTTTTTCTCCCAGTTTAGGGCCGTTGTAGTGATACCTTCCACCACTGAGGAGAGAGGTGTGTTCTGTCATCTACGTTTCTCACGGTGATCCTATACAGAGTCAAACAATAGCACAATCAAAGAATGTATAGACAGCTGATGGCCAATCACGGCTGTTTGACAGCGGCATTAATTGGACGACAAGCATGGAATGAACTGGAATTCAAATATTGAACAGAACAAAAAAAATATTCCTATTTTATTGTTCATCGTGAACACCAGAAAATGTATTCATGTTGTTTTAGACGGTGTATTGATGCTTTTCATCTGCTTTTCTCAAAATAATGACCCCCTCCTGTCTGTGTGTACTGCAGTATTATGCTAGTTATTAGGAGGTCTACTTGTTCCTGTACCCTGTACCTAATTTGTGAAAGTGCTTGACGAAGTGAGACAGCCTTCAGTCAAAGTCACTAGACTAACTGTTCACCAATTAGAATTAGAAAAAATAATAATCGATTCAATAAAACAAGTGAAAGAAACACGACAGCGGTCAAATAAACGTGATTTTAGATTGACAAATTCATGTAATTACGCCTTTACATGCGTTTATTTAAAAGATGAAGCGGACATGTTGTGCCACGCGGCCTCATGGGACACATCCTACACTAACCATCCCATGCATCCTACACCAACCATCCAATGCTTCCTTGACATTTAGCTAAATCTAGGTACCTAGTTAGGATGTTTCCTATGCTTCCTACTTAATTGGGACAGTCCTATACCGCCATACTATATTTACCACCTATTTAGGAAGCATCCTCACAATTGAGACACAGCCATACTCTGCCTCTGTATCGACAAAGAAACGTTCCATTCAACTGATGATCAATTTGATTTATTTCTGATCCTGATTGATCTTGGTTTTACTGGTGGACAAAATACAAGAACAAAAAAACCCCCAGACTCATCACTCGCTGGAATTAATAATTGATGGCAGCTGTGATTAATTATTAATCAAACGTTTGTTGTCGCGCTAATCTTGACATGCATTTGCATATCGAGGCTCTTAATGTCTTTCCTTATCTATATATAACTTAACCCCCCCCCCCTTTTAGATCATTAGGAAATTACATACCAACTTAAAGCTCACTGACTTCTGTGCGTGGTGTGGTGATACATTATACATTATCCTCTATGTACTCCTAACCCTAATACCTAATACTGATATCCATAGCCTACCTCACAATAACACTACAACCTGGCCCTAACCACCAACCTAGGCGTAACACTGAACACAAAACATAAACTCACAGAGACACACACATGCATGCACACACATGGTCACCTGATGCATATGAACAATAAATTTAAGTTATTGATAGTATTGTCCATACTAAAATAGTGTAAAACCCTAAGCGCACAGTGGGACAGATGCAAAATAATATCTTTTGAATTTTTGAAATATATATATATACTGTATATATAATATGAAGCAAATGCAAAAATACAGCCCTACTACATTCACACTCCATGTGTTTGCTCCATTACAATATGATTCTTTTTTGGTCGGGCTACAGATATCAACCGAAATTTACTCTCCGTGTGCTTTGGGCTCGGGGCCGGCGGTAGCTAGCGGCAGGGGTTAAGAAAAAAATATTTTTTTTGGTCAGCCAATGGAAAAATAGCACAGAAAATACCAGTACCGTTTCTAACTTCTGATTGGGTGAGCAGCCTACAGCCCGCCTCTTCTTGTCTTGTTCAGGCACAAACACACAGAGCTCTGAAGCAGACCTGAGTGTCTCTCAGAGCAGGCCGAGGAGGAGGGGTGTTGCTATGACAAACCTAAAATGTCAGGGAAAGTATGCGATATTCTGTTTATGTTGTGGAGAGATGCATCCTAGCTATGTGGCTTGGTTGTATTTGATTTAGAGCCCGCTTCAAACCGCTATATAATTATCAAGTTTCAGCTGCCAGCTGTCATTTTGCCAGATTTTTGTGCCATCTGGCCAGGGATTGGAACCGGCATCCTTCGGGCTACTAGTTCACTTCTAACCTCTGGGCTACCTACCGCCCAAGTTGCCCACCTATCATTTCTACCAGCCCACCCTAATATAACAGGCTAAACCCGGCCCCATTTGGGCTTAAGGGAATGCAACACAGGTTAGTGTACAAAAAGATAAGGACACAATGACCTGAACAACTGCAACATTGTTGACAGTATATTCATTATTCAAATCATTTGTGTTTTGCATGGTAAAGACCAGGTGGCTCGCAATTTCAGAATTCCTATAAAAACACCAAAAGCTTGGCTTGTCTTTCCAGAGCCCAACCTGTTACTTTTTGTAGAATTTGAAACAAATGGCAGAAATCACTTCCAATTACTAACAGTCTTGTATGTGTCTCTTTTGATGATCAATGAAAGCAAAACTTTATAGACCACGGCAGATAAATGCTTTTTATCCCCACCCGAATCAAGAAAAATAGATACCAAATAACTGCTGGTGTCAAAAATCTAAAGTTTTGACACCAGTGGTGTCAAACTCTTGACCTTTCTCATAACTTTGGCAGCAGTTTGCTTGAATCTTTTGGTTTCAGATCAGTGTGTTGGTTTTTTTGGGGGAAAACTTTTTTCAGTTCTGGGCAGACAAGTTTATCTGTTTCATCTTGTGATACAGTTTTTGATGATGTTGGAGAAACCTCAGTAAAGTGAGCTTGTATCTCCTCATCTCACTGCAGACAGAGTATATCTGTTGCCACGCCGACACATAAGGCACCGCTATCTGGCCCTTAAAGGGAGCATGGGGGATGTCTATAGATGCCGGAGTAAGGGGACAAATTGCTCTTGTGAGTAATTCTCTCTCTCTCTCTCTCTCTCTCAAATTAAATGTAATACAAAATATCTTTATTGACATGGTAAATCAACATTGTGAAAAACAAATAATAAACGAGAAATAATAATATCAACAGTAAAATATGCAAAAAATTACACAAAATACAAAATGTTAACAAAGTAAAGACATTTTATTATATGCTTATTATGTCTTTCTCACTTTCACCATCTTCCTGGTCCGCAATTGACATTTATGTCTCCGTCCTGCTGCCGAGTTACCACTTAAATGGTGCGTTCAATTTGTTCTGGGAGGTCGGATTTTCAGATTTTCCGATTCCACTTCCCGCCGGAAGTGACGACGGGAACGCCCCCTGAAGTCGGATTTCCCAGTCCGCAAGTGGGAAGAAACTCACAACCCCGACCTCAACATTCAAGATGGCAGCACTGCATATCAACAGTAGTGGAAGCTGTAGTAAATACTGTTTATTAGCACTTCTGTCTTATTTGTGTGTCATTAAATCAGTCGTACACACATGGGGGCACGTGGGCATGTTGCAACGGTGATTGTATGTACAAAATACCACATAATGCCTTGTTATCAACTGGTTTTGCTAACAATGGCTAACAACAACAATGGCTAGTGCAAGCGCAACAATTGGTGTTAACTGGAAAACGATCAACCTGGGTGTGACGTCATTCCAAGCTCCGAGTTCCGACCTCTGAGGTAAATGGAACGCACCATAAAGCCTTGTTTACATGACATCACTGTGACGTGGCGATCGTCACTGGTCGATCGTCACTGGTCGATACAGACTGACGAGCGCTATGGACTAATGCGACGTTCATATGGAGTCAGGTAGACGGGACAAACAAACGTGCGACGGAAGGGCAGGACTGCAGGATATAAAAGTTATTTAGTGTATATTATTTTATGTAATTATTCTAGTAATGCATATACAATGCAGCTTTCTCATAATATTCTATTGCAAACTTAACATTAATGTTAAATTCCCTCCAAAACATAAATTCCCTCCAAATTGTGAGGTAATTCATTCATTTCCAACACGGATAGTGAAAGGAGAACTGATCATATAATTCCGGGTGTTGTTGCACTAAAAAATATTTGTTTCTCGTGCAGATCGGCCTACATTCCGTCACGGAGGACGGCAAAAAGTTACAATATTTGAACCTTTTTGTCTACCGTTACTGTTGCTGGTATTTTCTGCCGGCATCACCTAGTTTTACCGCCCTGCTCTCGTCCACTAACATGATATCCGGTTTGCCGTCTACCGTCTGCCTGATTCCATGTGAACGCAGCATAAGCGCTATGGCATGAGAGCCGGCACACTATTTTAGACATTGCATGGACATTTGCGCACGTTGTATAGCCTACTGTTGTTTTCTGTGTGTTATGTTGGCACATGTACAGTTTTCAGTTAAAGCATCCATGATCTTATCTGTACTTTGCTAGCGTTATATTCATGATACATATCAAGCCATAACAGTCACTCTGAGTAATTATCAATGGTCTAGTCCCAGTCTTTCTCAAGCTTTTTCAGACCAAGGGCCACTTAACCAATAAAAGACAGACCACCTAACTCCCCAAATATCCCCCAAAACAATAGGCCTACTTCAACAGTATATTACAAATTACAGCCTAATTAAATGACAGTTATAGAAATAGCATAGCCTACTCACTCATCGTTGTCTCTTTTGCCATCTTAATGGGAAGAATGGTGCTGCTTATTCTGAGACATCAGCAAAGCAATGTCTGGCTCCAAATTGGAGAGTTTAAGTGTCATATCAGGGTCCACATTGATCCGGTTGCGCTGCTTTGTTTTCAGACCAAGTGTGGAAAATTCAACTTCACAGTTATAGGTGGTTGGAAACAGCATAAACAATTTCAGAGCAGAGTCAGCCAGCTCAGGATGCTCAGGTTGCATGTGGACCCAAACCTTGGGTCCACATGCAGACTTTGCAGACTTTGGGCCAAAGTCTGTCAAACATTTCTCTCTGAAAGTCGTCTTCAGTGTCCCATCTGATGCGATGTCCACAAGCTTGGAACTGACATGTTCGATGTGTGTTTTATCCCCAAATGGATTTCTGATCGACTCAAAGCCTGCATTTAATTCTGGGAAATATCTTCCCAATTGCATGTGAAGGCCTTGCAGATGTTCCTTGAAGGCCGCAACTGTGTCGCCAGCCAGCACCTCTTCGTCAGTGAGGAGACAATCTGCGAGCGTCGGGAAACAATCAAATTCTTGGCGATCGAGACGGGCACTCCACAATTCCATCTTGAGGCGTGCGGCTTTGATTTTGTCCTGGACATTGAAGACAGTGATGGCTTTTCCTTGCAGCGCTAAATTCAAAGCGCTGAGAGTGCTGAAAACATCAGCCAGGTATGCCAATTTTGCGAGCCATTAGAAATCATGCATTCTGTCATACTGCATCACTACGATGCAGGAATAACTTGACCTGCAGTTCAAATAGACCAGTGAGAACTTTAGCATGCGACAGCCAGCAAACTTCAGTATGAAAAATATGTTTTGTGTGTTCACTTCTCATTTCTTCACACAGAGCTTTAAAAACGTGTGTTCAGTGATTTACTTTACTTTTCACGGACTCATCCAGTACTGTTTTGAGGCACTGGGGCATTTTTTTCACAGCCAGTTGTTCTCTGTGAATGCAACAGTGTCGCTGTGGCGGATGGTGCTACTGCACGTACACATGCTGCTAGTCCCCTATGTTTTCTAGTCATCGCAGTTGCACCGTCTGTGCAAATGCCAACACATCTTGTCCAGTCAAGGTTATTCTGCACAACAAAATCATTGAATGAGTCAAAAATTGCTTCTCCTGTGGTGTTAGTTGGCAGGGAACAACAAAAATAAATTCATCATGCACTCCGCCAGCATAAATGTACCTTACAAAACACAGCAGATTTGCCTCATTCCTGATGTCAGTGGACTCGTCCAACTGTAGTGAGAAAAATTGGCTTTGGCGTAAATGTGTGACCAGCTGATCCTCAACATTTTCAGCCATAGATGTTATTCGCCACTGGACAGTGTCATTGGACAGAGATACCCTGTAAATTGCATCAAAATTCCCCCCAAACAATATGTTTGCCATAACATTTGCAGTTGGTTTAACTAAATTCTCGCCTATTGAATGATGTTTTCCTGTTTTCGCACAGGGATACCCTGTATTTTTCCCAGTTGCAAAAAACTGTGAGACTCCCTTTGTAAAGTGTTTCTTAAGTTCATTGTGTTTTCTCAGAAATCCAGTAGGTTTCCCCATGTACTCCTTGGGCCTGATTTACTAAAGGTTTGCACATGTAAAAACGTGTGTAAACTTGATATCACCTGCAAAGAAGAAAATGCTAATAGGTTAATTCAGCACACGCATTGCGATTTACCAAGCCTCAAAGCAATTGCTTGTGACTGCGTCTGTATTTAATACGTTTGAAAGGAAGGTGTTAATCAGCCCAGCATTGCGCACAGATGGCTGCTGTTATTGTGGCAAGGAGGAGACATAGGCACAATGAAAGAATACGTAGAGAAAGGGTTTTTGTCACTCGTGTTAACATTTTTGGAATGACAGAAGTAAAAATAATTCAGACACTGCTTGGGTGTCTGAATTAGGGTGTCCTTTTCTGCTTTCCATCCAAACTCTCGGAAACCATGGAGCCTTGATCACCCACAAAACATACACCAACCAAATGTGCAATATGTTGCAATGACCACGCAATTTAGTACTCTTTATTTGGGATCTTAGTAAATCAGGCCCCTTGTGTTTAGTTTCCAAATGACGCTTAAGCTTAGCAGGTTTCATAGCTTCGTTAGCCAACGATTCATAGCACAAAACACAATGTGGGAAAGGATCCTCTTCATCCACAGTCCAAAAAACCCAGAATTTGATGTAGTTGCTGTGCTATTTTAGTTTTCATTTAGCACTGGATTTTCCACGTTCATGCTGAATTTCACAACTTTGAGGGTTCTCGTTTGGCGGCAAACCATTGTCCTGGGACTCAACAGCGATGCTCATTGAACCACTTGCATCAAGTCGTTGCACCTTGCCTGTCAGAGGTTTAATTTGATTTGATTTTAATTGATCTTGTCTTAAGCCACCAATCCATGATCTTGTCAGTTTGATAGTTAGGCTACTGATAACTGGTGAAATTTACTATTTAGGTCACGCTGATCAAAATGGTCATAAAACTGTAAACGTTACACAGGCAGTGTCGCAAAACAGCTACATTGCAAAAAGCCAATTCAAATAACAATGTTTGAATTTACATACAAGTTAATTTAGTATTGAAAACAACACACCGGAGTTCTCCCATGTTAAAGGGCAAGTCCGCATTTCACTTCCCATATTTATGCCCCGGGATCGCGCCGGGTTAGACCATCTCATTAAAGGGACAGGGGTGTTTTAATGTGTTCTTGAAATACCTATGATATGAATGTCATATAGAACGCTATCAAGTTGTAACATTGTTATTGTGTTATGATCATGTATTACACCTTATTTATGAGTTTTTGCTGATTGATTTTGAATAATTTGGTTTAGCTTAGGGGTGGAGCTAACGCAATGTGTAGTCCTATTTAAGCCTGGTTGGTTTCATTGAGAGGGTGAGTGATGGTTGGTGATGGTTAGGTCACGGTTGACTCAGGTCATGAGTCAGAGCAGTTATGCCAGTGTTCATATAGGCTTATTAGCCATGTCAGCCTTTGACATTTATGTGTTATGTTAGTCTGTCATCATTCGTGTTTGTCAGTGCTACAGCATTTTTTCATAAAATCATGATTTCATGCGGAGCCAAGAGGCAAAGGACAAAGAACAGCAGGTGTTCGAGAAGAACCAAGATCAGCAGTGGCGGCATGTTGCACACCCGTTCAAGCAGATGAAAGGGGAGGCTACTAAGGACAGGATTGCAGCCCCAGTCCAAACAGCTCCTACAGCAGACCAAGCAAGGGCGGTGATGACGGCGGTGATGATGGCAGTATCAATGGCGGTGACGATGGCGGTGGCGACATCGGTGATGACGGCGGAACCGGAGTTGGTGGTCAACTGGGCGACCCCATCAGCGATGGTCCAGGACGCAGCGGTGGTCCATGCGGTGACCCCAGCGGCAGTGGTTCCAGTTCCAGCCTTTGCTGGAGAGGCGCAGCATCCAGGCTATGCTACAGCAGTGGTGGTCCCGGAACCTACCATATGGGAGACGACAGAGAAGCAAGATCACCTCCTAGGGGTTAAGTCTGAGGTGGAGCAAGTGGTCAGGCAGATAGTAGGCAGTACAACAGCTATTCCAGGAACCCGGTTTCATCAGTCCCATACCCTAGAACCCCACCTCCATCACATTTTCACACTAGTAATACAGTTTCACCAGGTTTTCACACTAGACCAGTAAAATATCCACTTGTGTGTTATCTCTGTGGCCAGCCAGGGCATATTAAGCCAAAGTGTCCCCTCTTGAAGCCGAAGGGCTCATATGCATGTGATGTACCTAGGCAGGAGGTGGAGGTGCAGGGCCCAGAGTGCCAGTGGGAGTCGTTGGTCTGGTTTGGGAATCCTAGGGAAGCAGGTGCAGGCCATGATAGACACAGGTAGTAACCAAACTCTAGACAAGTCACACCTTGTACCCAAATCATCCATTATGTATCAACATACAGTCAGATGTTGCATTCACGGTGACATAGGTCATATCCAACTGCAGACATATACATGGAGGGATGTACCAGGTCACTGTTGGGGTTTTGGAGAACTTTCCTTACCCTGTGGAGCTGGGGAAAGACATGAGAAGTCATGTAACATGGTAGTTACAGGTGCACAGTCACAGGTGCAAGGTAATAGGGACAGCACCTAGGATGAATTGTCATTTCATCCCAGTGCTAAGGAGGTAAAGACCAGGAGACAGCGGAGGAGGGATACGTTTCAAGGAACCCCAGTTAAAGAGACAGTCCTGTCACCCACGCTTTACGATAGTGGTAGTGTTACAATCCCAGCTAACATCAGGGAATTACAAAAGGCAGATGTTTCCCTTACTCCTTTCTACAAGGATTTAGCTACTTTAGATGTTAATCTAAAGTCTGATTTGTGAGACTAGGTCACGGTTGACTCAGGTCATGAGTCACTGCAGTTATGCCAGTGTTCATATAGGCTTATTAGCCATGTCAGCCTTTGACATTTATGTGTTATGTTAGTCTGTTTGTCAGTGCTGCAGCATTTTTAAATCAAAAATCACTAAAACGCAATGCAATGCCTGGCTTGAACCTCAAATGGACTACAAGACTACATTTGAACATTTGAAAATAACGAACAGGAAGAGGGGAATAAAATAAAAAGATAAGCATATTTGTACGTGCGGGGGTGAAATGATTGTGACATTAACTTTGGGATGAATGTCAACATCACAGTGCGACGGGCAGCGGATAAACAAGAAGAACGATACTCTGAAAATGAACTAAAGCGGTCATAAAAAAAGAAACAAAATTGATAATAACAATATTTTATTTGAATTAATTTGTCTATTGTCCAATCCTAATTGTATTGCATTGATGTGTGCTGCTGGAACACCTCATTTCCCCTCTGAGTTCAGAAAAACACCTCTCTCCCCTATCTCTAACATAATAACAAGGATCATAATAGCACTAACAATAATAACACCAAGTACAGTGAACCTCTCTTTTAATCCTCTCTCTCTCTCTCTCTCTCTCTCTCTCTCTGCCTCTCTCTCTCTTTATCGCATTTTTGTCCTCCATATCGGGTGTAAACTGTAATTTGTACACTAGTCTTTGGAGCTGGGCAGAAGAGGGCTGTGGGCATTACCATTTGAAAAGAGCCAATCACAGACCCACCGCTGAGCGCATTGTCCGATCTGGCAGTCCGGGGCTAGAGGTAGCTGTGAGAAAGGTGTGTGTGTGTGAGTGTGTGCGTATGTGTGTGTGTGAAAGCGAGGGGTTGGGGAGAAGGGGCGGACGGGCTTAACTAGAGCCTGATTGTTGTGTCTCCTCCGTTCTTTCTGTTATAATTCCTCATCCATGCTTAACACCGATTCAGCAGTTAAACGAGACAATTCTCTTTTTTCATAATTTTTTCAATTTTTTTGACCTTGTGTCAGCAGTTTCTGTTTCTTTTGTTTGTTTGTTTTTGTAAAGAAATGCGAAAAGAAAAGGTTTGTTTCCTTGATGAGTAAGCAATTTAAGTGCAGCCTACATATCCCATCATCACTTTTATCATAGGATGACCAGACACAAATGCCAAAAGAAGACAAAAGACAGTCTGCTATTTAGTCATGTTGGAGAGGGAATTCATCCAAAGACACTTTCAATGGATACAGAGACAGGTCATTAAGGAGCAGGTAAGGGTTAGACAGTGGATACAGAGACAGGTCATTAAGGAGCAGGTAAGGGTTAGACAGTGGATACAGAGACAGGTCATTAAGGAGCAGGTAAGGGTTAGACAGTGGATACAGAGACAGGTCATTAAAGTGGAACTGAAACAAAATAGGAAGTGAAGGTCAATGTATGTGTGTGTGCCCACTCTATACTATGGAATGATGCCCCAATAGCATAAGTAGCCAACATTTAATAATTTTTCACACAAACAAGTGTCATTGGA
>OMKN01042667.1:7283-17899 GCA_900302345.1 Melanonus zugmayeri | reverse complement strand
GTACTGGCGCCGTTTCTGGTCTTTGAAGCTTTTAGTGAGAGTGAGGAGTGTTGTAGCAGACAAAAGTGGTTTTATACCGCCCCCATGGTGAACTGTGATGGTCTGCCGATTGGACAAGGGTCTGTTCATGAGTGGCTGCATGCTTTCTTATTTGCTGTGTTTCACACTCTTCATTGCAAAAGCATGTATTTATGCTGTTGCTGCTGCTTTATTATGGCTCCTCCTGTGTAAACTGGAGGGGCTTGGATTTCTGTCATTTGTAGCATATTTTAATCTGTGTGTGTGTGTGTGTATATCTCTCTCTCTGCATGTGTGTTGCTGATGTAGAGCCTTGAAGAGGAGATAGCCTTCATTCTGTTCAATAGAGACTCATGCTTTGGTCTTCACTATTCTGCTGTTGTGGCTGCTCACAGTGCATCTAAGCCAACACTAGACGATGCTTTATCCTCTACTACTACTACTACTACCCTTTCTGCTACCACTACTGCTACAGCTACAACTTATTCTGTTATGACCACTAAAGCGACTACTACTACTGCTGCAGCTGCCAACATCTTCAGTACTAACGCCACACCACTAGGGGGCACTCTCTGTCCAACGTCACAGCCGTCTGCTGCTGAGGTGCCCATAACTCATCAGTTCGCGTTTTGGGTCAATTTACTTCTCATTCCACTTCATGACGTCTAGTGCTTGATTAAGTTCAGTGCCCATTTTGTCACTGGGTTGAATTGTATTTTAAAGGAGGAAAAAAGCGCTCCATGAATTGGTTTAATGGAATGTAAAATGACTCAAAAGTATTGCTTGAAAAGCAATAATACTTGATACTACAATAATACTTTTAGACATGTTGTTGCTCGCTTTCTGTTGTAATGCCTGCTGTGAATGCTGGACCACTCGTACTTAATTTTGTATCCTTCTGAGAAAATATGTTATTTGATTTAATTGTGGATGCAAACTGACACTTTTAGAAAGCAATTAACAAATTAAGCAATTACAGCAATTAATCAATTAAAGTAATGGATGCTTATGAATGATTTGCATTTTTATTTGTGTGTAATTCTGAATGTATGTGTAGTTGATGATGATTCAAATCCTAAAATATATGTTACACATTATTTACACATTATTTAGACATTCCACTCTAGACTCTTTCCATCTTGTCCACAAGGTGTCAGTAACCTCTGTTGAAGGAACAAATACATTAAAAAAAACCTGTTTGTAAGGTACGGAGGCTCTGTTGGAGACAGTGTGGGATCCAACACCCATCCTGTACTGTAGCTTATTTTAACAGTCAGTGCTGGCTGATTTTTGTAATACTGTGTTTGTTGACAGTCCACTGACATCCTATCCTAATGCTGAAATGTAAAGAGTCTACGATGAACTGTCCAAATAACCCATAATAACCACTCCTCAGTATATGTTTTTTTGTTACCTTGCAGATAACATTTCTGCGATGTTATCTCCATGTCACTAATGGACCTCTCTCGTCTTGCACTCTCCTTCCCTTTATATTGTGTTGTTATTGTACCTGCCTGCTGTTCGGAGTATGGTCAAACTTGTACAGAAACATGATCTTGCAACTTGTTTTCTATGCATATAGAGAAGAACAGATGTGAACAGAATGACATTATTTACATTATCCTGTCGTCCAGTTAGACAGCCCGACGGTTTTCCGCGGTATTTACTTGTCTTCTTTTGTTACGCAGGTGAGTGTCCCAACAGAGGTTTCCACAGCCGATAACAACAGCTTCCCTGATACCAAAGAGTCTGGAAAGGTGGCCCTAACCGCTTTTAACATTTTTTTAACACTGTCCATTCTCCACTGCTCATGCTTCATGCACTTCATTTCAGTCTAAACATGTCATTTTTTTTATCTCCAACTGAGACTGGCTACTTGTCTCTCTGTCTCCTCTAATTGTCCTCTTCATTCCAGCAGTTTCAACATTTCAGTGCAGAATTATCCACGTCTCTTGTCTGTGTCTCTTTCTTTACTTCCTTCATCATTTCTTTCAATTTTAGTTGCAGTTGTTTTGTGTCTGATTTTTAATTGTCTGATTTTTATTTGTTTTGTTTTTTTACGTTCTGTGGTCATGCTTGTTTTGTTTTTTTTCCTCTGTGTGTTGTGTACGGGTGTATGTCTTCATGTGTGTGCACACACTTTGTGCACATGTGTGCGTGTGCATGCGTGTGTGTGTGTGTAGACGGCCCAAGTTGAAATAGAAGAGACTGTTGTCATCCAGGAGGTTTCCAAGGAAACCAAGCCTGCTCCTGTCACAGTTACTACTAGTCCCTCCCCAAACACACCAGAAGGTGTGGCTTTACAGCAGGAAGTGGGGGAGCAGGAAGTGACGGCGGTGGAAGTGGCCCCGGATGAAGCAAAGAAGGCGCGGCAAGAAAGCGTTTCGTCCGACAGCGAAAGCGAGGAGGAAGCGGAGTACCAGCCGAATCTCCCGTCGCCCATCTCTCACACGCTCATACCAGAGGAGAAGGAGGAGGAGTTAGAGGAGGAGGAGGAGGAAAAGAGAGAGGAGGAGGAGAAGTGTGTTGATCCCGCCCCCATTACCAAAGATGCCACTCCCCTTCCTGTTGAAGCCAGCCAATCCACTGAGGCCGCCGAAGAGAAGGTCAACGGGAACGAGGGAGAGAAAGGGGAGACGCACAGCACAGAAGATCCCATGATGACACCCGATGAAGTCCCCAACGGCCACGCCCTTCCAGAGGAGGAAGCCCCCGGATCGGCCGCTTTGGCCGAGGAAGAGGAGGCTAAAGTAAACGGAGAGTCCTCATTGGCAGACACAGAGCCCCGCCCCCAGGTTATTTGTTGCTCAGAGGTAATTAGTTCTTTGGGCCAATCGTGGAGCTTCGCTGACCTTTGGTCCCGCCTACCAACACTAGACACGCCCAATGTTCCTGCATCCCGCAGCCTCGACCTCTCCTGCTTCAATTACACCCCACACTCCCCACCTCCTTTCCCTGTACAGTTCATAGCGCCCCGTGCTCTTATCTTTAACTAAAGGATTCACCATCCTGTAAACCTAATTTAATAGGGAATGGGTACAATATGGAGATGTAATATAGCCTTGATAATATAGCGCATACATAGCCTTGAACCACCCTGTCTGCTCAAGGCTGTAAAGCGATCAAAGCGATTCCCATAGAGATTAAATGGTGTGTCCCCCGCAAAGACATCAGTTCCCTCTAGATGTTACTGGTAGCCACCTTTGACCTGGTGTGTTGGTTGATGTTCCCATGGATCATCCACATAAACACTTTGAGTTGCTCATCTCATTTTAATGTGCGTCTTCCCACTCCAATCCAATAATGTGCCGTGTTGCCATTACAGGCTCCATTTCTACATTTACTTTCTACATGCAAACCTTTTTTCTGTTTTCATGTGATGAGATGAATGTGTTGTGCAGCCTATCATGCCGTTCAAATGCTTTTGAATGCATCAATGCTCTGCATGCGATACTATTTCTTCCTTTCCGTGTGTGTGTGCCCTCATTAAATGTTCGCCAGTGATGAGTCACATACCGTCGGTGTTTTTAATTGGCCCCCGATGGTCTCTATGGCAACAGCATTGTAAAGAAAAAAGAAAAAGCTCACACTGCCAAACATTTCTGACTGAGGCACCGGTGGCTCAGTTTGAAAGTCACCTCCTGCACGCTATTTGCACAGCCATGTAGTTTGCATGTGATTTGCGTGGCGTGAGTGGTGGTTAGTGTCGGGTGTAGGCTCTCCCTGCTGTGTGCTGTGAATTGCTTCTGCATGGTGACCTCACATGTGCATGTGTTTCTTCATTAGCCGTGTCCCGTATGCTTCATGCATTGTGGTTTTGTGGCGGCGTTGTGGTGTGTGTGAGGTGATCCTGCATGCTGCTGGGTGTCACATCACAGTGTTGTTTTGAACACGGTGTATCGCATGTGGAAGTGGAAAGTGCATGTGTTTGTTTTCCTTGAATGCATGATTCGGCGGGGGGGGGAGGTGTGTGGCTGGATACCCATGCATGAATCTGGCTGCGTTGCATGCGCGTAGTGCATGTATGCTGCAGATATGTGTGAGTTTTGCACAACTGGGGTCAAAATTGATTCAGAGGGTAAATAAAATGAAATTACGCCTACGATGAAGTAGTCAGATGTTTCGCAAACATTTCCTAATGGCTTTTCCGCTCAATTGCGCTGGTTTTGTCGAAAGCAAATCTGAGCCCATTTGTGTGTGTGTGTGTGTGTTGTGCCACACCTCTCCTGCATGAGTGTACTTGGTAGAAGCTTAACTTCCCCCACCTGGCTCCTCCCCCTCAGCCTCCGGTGGTGAAGACCGAGATGGTGACCATCTCCGACACCTTCGCTGCCCAGAAAACCGAGATCGCCACGAAAGAAGTGCCCATCGTGCACACGGAGACCAAGACCATCACCTACGAGGCAGCACAGGTGCACACACACACACACACACACACACTGTTGCGTCACCCTTTAGTGCTTTTTCAGCCTGTAATTTGTAAGCCTGGCTGATTAGATTTTAATAGCGTTGAAATGAGTTTTGTGCGCCCATGAACATGCACCAATTAGTCTGCTAATGAACCATTCATTCATAATTAGCGATTTGGTGTTATTTTCAGTTGGATGGCGGCGGAGACGGTGAACCTGGAGTTCTGATGACCGCTCAGACAATTACATCTGAATCTCTGTGTACCACCACGACCACACACATCACCAAGGTAACACACACACACACCAATTCATTTCCTCCATACACACTCATCTCCGCATTAGCCGAGCATGTTTAGCATGTCCCCGTGTGCCGCGTTTCCCCGCAGACACTAAAGGGCGGCCTGTCGGAGACGAGGATCGAGAAACGCATCGTCATCACGGGCGACTCTGACATCGACCACGACCAGGTGAGCCGTAACGGACACATAGGAGCGGACGCCGTAGCTGTCAATCACCTCGGGGTCGTCGACAGTTCTCGCTCCGCCCGTCAAACCCATTGTAGAGGTCACTCCCGGCCACACTGAGCCTCTGGGTTTTAGTAACCTCACCATCACCCCCCCCCCATCCGGCCAGACCCATTTTCCAGCACGTTCCACTCCTTAAACTACCATTGGTTGTTTTTGTAACACACTCTTCTCCTTGCTCTTCTATCATCATGTAATGATTAGAAGGTTGTGTTTTCTTTGTTTGCTGTTGTTTTCACTGAGAGGGGAAAGTTCAAAGGTCATATATGTTGGAATTACTAGTTTGGGTTGTTGATGATGTCATAGCCCTTTTTGAGCTATTTGGCGTCCCTTAGTTTCTTAAAATGTAAAGTGGGGAAAAACACAAACGGTGACACTAAATCCAGCATTTTCTTTGTTTTATGTTTTGCCTCTTACTCATTTATTTATTTATTCATTTATTTGTTTTTAACTGCCATCATTCTACCCCGTTCCTTTCCCTCCACCCCCATCACCCATCGCCTGCTCCGCTCACTGCCTCCACCGTGTGGTTGCCACATGGTACTGCAGGCTCTGGCCCAAGCCATTAAGGAGGCCAAAGAGCAGCACCCTGACATGTCAGTCACCAGAGTGGTGGTTCATAAGGAAACTGAGCTGGCTGAGGAGGACGAGTGACTGAACGCAGGTAACAATCAAAATATAAAACTAAAATATATCTAGGACACGCTAAGGGTGTTCAGTCTGGTTTCAACAGATAAGGATTTGTGTTGAGAGGAATGGGAGAGAGAAGTTTGGGGTGCTAAACTTTTAATGAACCAAACGCTCAAAATGCAGAGGTGTGTGTCATTATCCACCAGGTCTAAAGTTTGAAATCTGAGGCAGAAAATCCCAGGTTCAGAAACGTCAGAAAGTCATGCATGTAGAAACCTCATTAGTAGTGCGTAGTGGTTTCCTCCAAGTACTGGAGAGGAACCTTTTAGTTTCTGACTCCGGACCTACCTGGTCCTTATAGCCTGACGTAGCCAGACCAATCTGCAAAAGCGTGTTAGTCTGGAACCTCTCAGTTAATTTTCGATTTCCATGGGGCGCTATAAAGAAAATATACCATCCAGAGCCTCAACGGCGCTCCTCTACAGTCATCGTATCAAACCTGCCCCATATTAGATAAACGGTGCAAATCGGTCTGAACAGGAGAGAGCTCGACACATATGTCAGAGCAAATAAAACATGAGCTTGCAGATTTGTCTGGTTGCCCCAGGCGACCCTCCTGAACCATATGTCACTCATTCTTCACTTCATTCTAATGGTTGTGTTCGCTCTAACCCCTCCTCACCCGCTCCAGAGCTGAAGGACCCCTGAGATGGTTTCCACGTTTAACCACCCTCTTCACCCCACAACAAACCTTGACCCATTTGAAGAGGAGGATGAGTTGAAAGAGGAGGAAGGGCCATAAGAGAGGAAAAGGAGGAGAGACGAGCAGAGTCCTTTTTTGTGCGTCTTTGGTGCTTGAAAAGTCCCTCACTCCCAAACAATAGTCAAAGGAAAAAAAAAAAATCCTCACACTTTCTGAAGGAAAAACAAGAACCACTTTGTTAGTTTAACATTTGTAGCGCGTTTTTATTTGTTTTTTTAATAGTGCTTTTTTTTCTTAAATTGTATGCTTTTGCAAAAGAGAGAGAAGACACACATGTAATTGCTGATAAATCCTTGAGGGAGGAACTAATACCATGTCTGAGAGGAGGTATGATGGTAGTATTTCAACCAGTACTGTAATCTGGAGAATCATATAAGCTGGTTATACAGGACCTTACACAGAATAATGTACTCTTGGACCAGTTACACCAAAGCGATCCGCATCGTGCTGCAATCAGAACATGGTATTAGTTGTATCCCTAATAAAAAAATTAATTGCATTTATAAAACACAAGACAACATCCCTCCCATATGACAGCTCCTGCTCTTCCCCCGTTACAGTGGAGTTAGACACTAAAACATATTGAAATAGAATAGTTTGTTTGGAGATGGCTAATTCTACCGGAGAAATTAGAGACTGGTCGTGGCTTTTATATCTAGGATCCAAGTTTTTGTTTATTCCATTTTGCCGTTTGTGTCGAGAGGATGGTGGTGTCCATTGGTTTGATTTGTCAACCGTTATAGAAATAAGGGAGCTGTAATTGAAATATTTACCGTAACACTATTACGCCTCTTTGCTGTAACGTTCATCCACATTCCTACGTTGGTGACTTGTGCTGAAAGCCAGTTTGTTTTTAAGTGTTTCTTTTTTTTAATAATTGAGATGTTATAAAATCCTGTTTACTATGGAAATTATTTTAACGACCGTTCTACACCAGCCAATCTGAATTTGGTTCCAAATTGAATTCATCCTCGGAATCCAAATGGTGCATGATACAGTTAAGGGAGATTTCTTTTTTTAACACATTTTCCATTGGTGGGTAAAATATTGGTTTGGTTGGTTTCACAGTAACGGACGCATAAGCACATATTGATAAATGGGAGTAGAACAATAGCAGTCAATTTATCCGGCTCTCTATCTCTCTACAAACTATACTGCGTATTGAATGCTTCAGACATGTTCCTGTTGCTCCGCGGGGAAAAGAGGAAGCTGCTGTGTTTAGCGATTCATTTGGGGTCATCGTTGAATTAACGCTGGATTGTTTGCTAGGCAGGGTAGGCGGGTGAGTTGTTCTGCATTCTGGTGAATTACTGGGCTGTCACACACACACACACACACACACACACAGGCGTTGAGGTACGGTAGAGAAACAAAAAAAGGCATTGTTGATTAGTAAGCGTATTGCAACAAGCACTTAACACTGGGACCAAATTATTGCAACAGCAAACATTGCAACTGGACTTGACACATGTATCTTCCTTGTGTCTATTTACTGCATCTCTTCTACATGCCCCTGGTGTAGTGTGCTAGTCCAGCTTATAATCAAACTCTTATATTGGGATTAGAAAGTTGGCACACAGTTGACGGATGTGGTGTTTTCTATGCTTGATTGAAACGCATGTTATGGCTATGTGAGAGACTTGGTGTTGAAGGTAGTTAAAGGCTTTAGTGTGTACTGGTGAGACTAACTGGGAGAGAAAGTGAACACGTTTAGATATGTACGACTCCGTCTGGGCTAAACTGGGATGGAAGATTGGGAGGATTGAGTGAGAAAGTTGTGAGACTTACGATCACATTCACCTCACATTCTGAGCCTGTTTGAATGGTTCTACTGCAAGCGGTGTGTTTACAACAGGGAGATATTCTGTTCTTGTCAAAGCCTACTACTACTAACATGCTCCAGCAAGGCATTGCGTTTTAAAACAACCGCTATAACGATTGCCCAGAAGGAAAGTGTTTGATGTTTTCTTTTCAGCCCCAAAAATAACATCTGTCAACATTTATATTCTGGTGTTTACGTAGATAAACATGAATCTAATGTGGTTGATGTCAATGAGTTTTGAGCTTGAACCGTTACATATGTGAATTTAGGCTGAGTTTTGTTAAACAAGTTTGTTCAGAAGAATGTGGTCTCTATTGCCAAGTAAAATGTTCTACAGAGAAGTATACAAACATTCTGTTTGAAATTATCAAATTTTTTGGTTTACTATTTCATTTATTTCATTTTTCATTATATTTGAGGTGATACATGTAGCCAGCTTCTATTGACCACCATACTCTTTCAATACTACTAAAATAGTTTTATTTCCAAATTAATTCAATGAAGCTACCATGGTACTCTATTGGGAGACGCCGGTCTGAATACTACTATGCAGTTATATGACATTCCAGAGAGTGGGCGACCTTGTGTGTACCCTCTCAACAAAAAAATCGACCGAAAATGAAATAAACCATGCAACTCTAGGCAGCTTGGAAGTGTTTGTTGTTCCAAAAACGAAAACCTTTTTTCCAAAAGCATCGGTTGTTACTCAAAAATATTTCAATTTCGATTAAATTTTTTTCAATTTTTATTTTATTGTCTTTTCTCTGTGAATCTGTTTTTGCTGACGTCTTGGTCTTTCACTAGTCTCTCTCTCTTGGATATCTCTTAATATATTTCAGAGTGATTTAATTTCTTTCTTTTGTGTGTGTGGACATTTATAAAGAAAAGAAACACCACTATGAATCACTTCATTTCCGCCACCTTACTTTCTTTTTTACTTTTTAGGAGCCAGATCCTCTCTCAGGAGCAGAGCTCAGTTTTTATTATTCCCAGGGGCTTTTGTGCTCTATCTGGACCCAGAGCTCAGGGTCTCTGTTCTCTGGAGGTTGGTCTTCCAAAATATGTAGTCATTTGAAAACAATGGATTTAAAAATATTACTTTTAGTTTTGGAGATACTTCAGAAAATCTTGTTTTTGTTTTAACTAACAGCCCTAAAAAGAACATTTGACTTGTATGTGTTCTTCCAAATGATAGATTTGCTGCCTAGTCCATCTTTAGCAACCAATGAATGTCTAACCTCAGAAACACCCATTACCACCTTGGACATTGTGTTATTTATCTGTATTTATTTCTGGCTTCAAGAGAAACAACCAATATAGAAAACCTTTTTTCAAATGTTTCATTTTGTACACCAGAAAAATGAACGCATCGGTACAATGAATTTGCTGAATTGTATCATATAATCATCTGAATAAGCAAGTTTTGTCCTAACCTCTGTAAACTGCATTATTTTGGAAGACCAAATCCCTGTATCAACAGTTGGCCCAGCTTTGGGCCAATAGGCACCAGAGGATCCTTACAAGAGCCCACCCCTTGATTCTCTCTTAGCCAACCAATGATCACCAATAGTTTCACTTATGAGCAGCTTGATATTAAAATGTGTTGTGCACATCCCTACACAGCCACCCCTGTCTTGTGTAACACTGTTTAAATAAAGGATTGTTATACTCTGAAGAAAGTGTTTTCATGTATATATTTTGTCAACAAGGCCCATTATTCATATTAGCCTATGCTAAAATGGCAAAAGCTATTATGAAAATGTTAGCTCCAAGGTAAAACCAAAGCAAGAGACACAAAAATGATGAGTGACTTTGTCAACATTTTCTACATAATTATAACGCATCATTAGGCCCACCACCTAATGGCCAACAGTAACACAATATCATCTCAATCTCTCTTTACAGAGGTGACTGATGTAAAGAGCTAGAGGTGTTAAGCTGAATTGTTGATACGGTTTGTTTTATTATTAAATGTAGCCTACATGGCCACTTGCATTACATACAGTCCTGTAACATTTAAGTGTGCCACTGTGCTGGTCCACTAACAAAGCCTACTGGTCCGTCTGCCACCCTGTGAATCCCAGCAGAGACGGTTCACTGGTGTAGTGTGACCCTATGCTGTAGTCTCTTCAGTCACGTGGTGTAGTGTGACCCTATGCTGTAGTCCCTTCAGTCACGTGGTGTAGTGTGACCCGACGCTGTAGTTCAGTCACGTGGTGTAGTGTGACCCGATGCTGTAGTCTCTTCAGTCACGTGGTGTAGTGTGACCCGATGCTGTAGTCTCTTCAGTCACGTGGTGTAGTGTGACCCGTTGCTCCTCCTCCGTCTGGGCGGCGCCGTGTCGTCACGCGGCCTGTAGATGGCGCTTCTGTCCCGCGGAAACACCGACAGCTCGTCCTCCACTGGAGAAGAGAGAGAGTTGCGCGCTTTATTTATGTGTAAATAAA
>OMKN01042629.1:1437-14982 GCA_900302345.1 Melanonus zugmayeri | reverse complement strand
ACGTATTCATAATCATTCATATTCAGTCTGTTCTTCTCAACATTGTTCTTAATCGTTACCGTAGCATTGCTCACTCACTTACCGGGAATCCCTTCTGTCTTTTCAGCCTTTGCCAACCAGAGTGATGAGAATGGAGAGAAGATGACTCAGTTTCTCCGGCCAAGAAATTCCCCCCCGCCTGCACCACCTAACTCAGGTACACACACACACACACACACAAACACACACACGTGCAAGGTATAGTGATGGTAAATGCAAAACCTGTTATTGTAAAAGAAGCAGGCAAAATGGCCCCATAGCAGCGTTGCTTTGTTAGGGATGTTGAATGAGTCTTACTTAGGAATGTGGTTAAGACTTAAGACCCGCCTGTCACGTGGAGCCGGGAAATGCAAGAATTCGACCTTTATGCTTCCTGCTGTCAATCTAACCTGACACGCTCAATGTTTTATGCTGTGATCCGATGTGTGTTCCACCAGCAGGGCAGAAGGCAACGTTGGTTGTGAGTCCGATGCCACGCTCTCGTACTCTGTGTAAGTCTCCCGAAGGCTCCCCACCCGTACGCTTGAGGTGCTGCATGCGTTTCTCCTCCTTTCACTCCTCTACGTGCTCTCATCAGCACGCGCTCTGCAGGCGCCCATGACTTATTCACAAGCATTCATATTCAGTCAGGCCTATCAACATCTACCAGTAACATAAATGAGCCACACTTGTAGTTAGTAGTAGTTCAGCTCATGGGTACGAATCATAAGGCAATCTGTACACATATAAAGAAGCTTTTATGACACCAAATCATCCAAAATGTACCATCAAATATCCATAGCTTGTAATTCAGCAATCTCCCACGATGCCATATGCATGCGGGTTCAATGTTTTCAGGGGTGAGACCTCTAATATAAATGTCATTTATACTTTTTTCTGTGCTCTTTTAGCGAACTCTACTCTACCGAAGCATGATTCCCAAACCATACATGGTGAGCCAAGGGTTAGAGCCAAATTATAGCCTAATTATAATATCATATTTACAATGTAATAAATCATCCTGCTGCCTGTCTGCCTGTGTCCTCATCATATCCAATCATGTTTTTTATTTCCAGAAACGGAGGAGAAGGACGAACCAAACAAAGCGTCCAAGCCTGTCCCTGTTCCTCGCCGCTTCACTCCGTCCACCCCTCGCCACCTCTCCAGGGCTACAAGTCACGGTAAGACCTGCCTCTGGGTTCCTCTCATGGGGTTAGGGTTAGAGCTCTTTCATTATACTGTAGTGACACTATACCCAGGTATATAGGGTCAGTATTTGGTATCATAGGACATCGTGAACCATGTGTCCTCATTCTTTTCACAGCGTGCGCCATCTCAGAGGAGCTGAAGTTGAAGTTTTCAAAGATAAAGGTGTATGATGACCACTAGAGTCTGGCTGTGGCCGAACCGCCCGTCCTCTCCGACCAATCCCAGGTTGGAGGTCATGTGAATGGGGTCACCTCACCCTCCTCACTGTGTTTTCTGCTGATATTTTGCACACAGTAGGACGTTGTCATAGTCCCAGAGACGTTGTACCTGTCAGTATTCTCTGCCTGTTCACTGGCTGTCATCTACAAACACCAAAAACTACAATCCTTTTGTTTTATGATTGTCTTGTCTTGAGGGTCTTGAGCGTCACATTTGTGTCAAACATGAAGGAAATTGTATTTGAACTGAATGTTTTGTGTATTTGAAGGCAGATTTGTGTAGATACCTCATTCACTCAGAATTAGGTTTTTATACTACAGTAAAATCTAAAATATGTTCTATATTTTTACATATTTTTGTCATTGTTTTTATCTCTGTTGTATGTTCAGTATCTGGGTGGCGGTGGCTCAGGAGGTAGAGTGTTCTCTGGCAACCTTTTGGTTGCCAGTTCGATCCCCAGCTCCTCCTAACTAAGGGTCACGCTGTCAACATGAATACCATCTATATGCTTTTCTTTGTCTCTCAAGAGTAATGTTGCTTTATTCCTGTATTTCCTCAATGTGACCAATACATGATGTTTTACTATTTAGGTTGTAAAATTATTAAAAAATATATAAAAACTCTTTAAAGCATTGCAAGCTACAGTTATTCCCATGGTTGTAAATACATTAGGGTTAGAGTACATGAAGGAAATCATCCAATATGGGGAGATGAACACTTCCTGACCCCCTGCAGACACCACAGGTCTGGGAAACGACACAACAAGCATCAACATCCACTGAATCTAGCCTTGAAAACAATATATCGTTATTCAACTAACATTATATACCAGAGACCTGAGTAGAAACGCGTTGAGCGTGTTGGGATGGGGGTGAGAAGACCGACCTATAATATGATACTAGTGGTTGAACCTTTAATGACGGATGTCAATCATTCATACTCATAGCATGATGTCATTCATGTCACATCTTGCATATCTCTCTCTACAGCTCTTCTCACACACACACACACACACACACACACCAGAAAAAATGTGTTCCCGTAATAAGTCCATCATTTACATGACATCAGCAATAAGGCTCAAATGATTTAGCCAGCCAAGCATACAGGAAGACGGGCTGACACATAGAGTATAAGAATATGAGGAAATTGATTTTCTTGGCATATATTTTTAGATAGGTTCCCGATATGGCCGGGGAAGTGACCTCAAACGGGTTAAAAGACGTTTTTAATTTCCTTGCGTCTTTAACCTTTGCAATGATCTGTTGGTTTGGCGACCTCAGCCTGGTTAATAAAAATCGACTGGGAAAGATCATTAAAGTTAGAGCCATCCAGAGGACAGAGGCCATCCTAGAGGACCCTCATCACCCTCTTCATGCAGGGGTTCCTCCTGCCATCAGGGAGGAGGTGCACTTTCCCTGATGGCAGGAGTCATCAGGGAGGAGGTGCACTTTCCCTGATGGCAGGAGTCATCAGGGAGGAGGTGCACTAGGAGGGCCAAATCGAACACATATTTAATCATTTTTCCCCGTCAGCTGTGGGGCTTTTAAACAAACCGCAGGCCTAGCTGCTATTGCACACACATCTAACGAAGGATGATGGATTTTTACTGTTCTTATCTCATTGCATTTTAATAATGACATCTACTGTATGTGATATGTATTTATGTTGTTAGTAGTAGTTCATTTTTAACTTATGATGTGTTGGTTGTGTGACTACTGTTTGCAAACCAAATTGCCCCTCGGGGACAATAAAGACTATCAATCCAATCCAGATATACAGGTAGATAGGTAGAGAGGTAGACAGGTAGAGAGATACCATCTATATATGCCTTTCTTTGTCTCTTAAGAGTAAAAATGTTGCTTTATTCCTATATTTCCTCAAACAGTACACAAGCACACTCGTAGGTTCCTGGTTTTAGGAAGGAAAAGCCGTCCCCAGGCCCGTCCACAACATCCACTGATTCTAGCCTTGAAATCAATGTATATTTATTCAACTAACATTATATTTTATATATAATATATTTATACCAGAGACCCGAGCAGAAACACGTTGAGCGTGTTGGGATGGGGGTGAGGAGACCGACCTATAACACGATACTAATGGTTCAATCTTTGACCGTCTACCTTTAATGACGGATGTTAATCATTCACACTCATACCGGCCGTTGTTGCAACATTAATCATGTAATGAATCATATCTTCCACCTGTCTACCCATCTACCTGTCTACCCATCTACCCATCTACCTGTCTACCCATCTACCCGTCTACCTGACTAGCTGAACTCTAAAATAACTAGTGATTACCAGAGACCTGATTTAGGTATTCGTCATATATGCAAATGTAACCTTACAGTTCATTTGAGCTTTCAAGCAGAGATTGAATCAAATGTATGATTGCAAATGCAGTCGTCCATTAGAGATTAAATCAATGAGATTATCGCGACATACTGGTGACACACACACGTCTGCAAACATGCACGTACGTCACACACACACACACACACCAGAAAAAAATGTGTTCCCGTAATAAGTCCATAGTTTACGTGACATGAGCAATAAGATGTAAACAGATAGCCAAGCATACAAGAAGACAGGCTGACACATTGACAAGTATACAGATAGACCGGTAGAGAGGTAGACAGGTAGGTCAGTAGACGGGTAGACGGGATGTTAATTTTCCAGTAAACATGCGTGCAGAGAGAGACCATTAAAGACGTCAGTAGCAGCAAGGTGCTCGGCCAATGAACTTTGGCCTCTCCTGCAGTGGCTTCATTACACTTTATACTGGGTCAACAAATGACACTGTGTTGTTTCATTAATACTGCCATTTTCATTTTCTTGTCTTTTCATCATTGTTTGAATGATTAATTAATTATATGAACGATATAATTGCATGAATTTGCCAAAAATGACATTTTTTATGACTTCTATGGACTATTATAGTTTATTCAAGTCAGAGTCCTTGTATGTGCATTAGCCTGCTGAAGCCAATAAAGCCTGATGCTGGTGCTGACGGCATGAGTGTGAATGTCATGAGTGGACAGATTCACGCTTCAGCCATTGATTTGTGACCCTGAGTTTAAGGACGAGTTGTTCTTCTTGGCAGAGCCGCTTGTCTGAACACGAATGTCTCATTGATTCCTGTCACAGCCACAGCCGTCTCACCGTTTCAATCACTGAGATTGGAGATAACAGGAATTAGGTTGGACATGTTTCCTCATGTTTCTCCTGTATATGTTTCACACATCAGGGCGTCATCTTTATTTTATTCTTTTTTTCATTGTTGTACCACAGTCAGTATATTTAGCCATTGTAGACCATGGCTGTGGTCTACAAAACCTCAAAAACCACAATCCTATACATTCTAGGATATTATAGGCACACATTTCTGTCTGGAACGTGAAGAAAAGATGCTCAAATGCTCAGATATCCTGAGCATTTGAATCCATTGTTGATTTTCTAGTAAAATGATGACATGTATCATGTAAATTGAACTTATTAGTATATTCCACTACAGGAAGCCTTTCTATTTGTACCAAACCCTGTTTGAGTGTTTGCTGGAGGACAAATATCCGGGGGAGCTTATAAAAGAACAAAAGTTAGCATGCAAATGTGTTTAACATTTACTATAACTGTATTTAAACCTGCAATATGTAACTTTTCTGCTGTGGCTATTCGGGGGTTAAATCTCAGAAGACAGAACTATAACTGCAGCTACAAATCAAGTTACTAGAGGCTCCTAATGGGAAATAATGGGGAAACGTGCATAGTGTCTACTTGATTTAACTTTACTTGATTATTAGTTATATATATACTTTGATATCTAGACTTAACTGTATTCGTATTTTCTGATAGTCTATATTCTACTGCCACTGTTTTCCATTCGCATTACTATCTTTAACTTGGTTATTATTAAGGGCCTTCTTATTGTTCTCTGTAGGTGTTGGGCCTTTGTGTGTTGTTGTGGTCTTCATCCTTAGTTTGACTCGTTTCCTCTTATCCTTCATCTTGTGTTGGTGCATCTCCTAGTTGATCTGGGATAACTTATTATAGATAAGTATCTTATCTCTTATATTGTATGCTGAAAATATGAATGCATACAAAAGGTGCTTTATTCCTTTATTTCCTCAATGTGACTAATACATTATAGTATATACTTTTTGACTATTTACAGTACGTTGTGAAATGACTTTAAAATGTAAAATAATGTTAAAATAATGATTCACTCAGAGCTCTTTAAAGCATTGCACGCTACAGTTATTCCTGTTGCTGTGACTGCTATTCGTATAGAGAGGTCACCGTGCTATAAAACAGAACACTACAGCAAACAGATCAATGATACAAAAGAAATAAAATTAAAATTAAAATAAAGAAAATATTAGTAAACTCTTGGAGTGAGATATTAACACTTCCCGACCCCTGGGGGACACCGCGGGTCTGGGAAACGGTCCATCAGATGAAACTACTGTAGGTTCCTGGTGTCAAGACCGAAGCCGTCCTCAGCCCCGTCCAGAACGTCACCATTTCTAAGGCCTTCCACAAATAAAAGCATTACATGAGCGGTACCGTAATAAAGATACAGTACCGTTTAGGGGAACAACGCAGGCAAGTCATGTCACAAGCCTTGAATAAATGAATCTTTATTCAGAGAGGATCAACTAACATAATATACCGGAGACCACAAGGAGCAACACTGTTTTTGGTAAAGAGTCCATTTGAGAGCTCTGTAGTCAAAGCATTGCAGACTATAAATAGCAGACTAGAGACAGACTTGAAAGAGGGTAAAAACTTTCAAAAAGTTTGTTGTAAGCAAAGTGCGGCACCATAATCCAAGATGAGCCAGTCATACGATACCGAGTCAAATATGTGGTATCATAGATGATGCATATATAATATCATGGTATCATAGCAAACATGATGGCGTCTGGCTTCATCGTTGACGTGTCGCTGGCAGAAGGAGTTACATATGGTCCTGGTTTAGTGCTAAACTAGTTCATACAGTCGCGTTGTCTAAAAGCAGGATTACTCTAGATTAACATAGGTCGGTGGGTTTACTTAGTACTGAGATGAGGATAGAAGTGAATTCAGAACCGTGATATTTTAAAGTGTCAGTACCTGATAATGACTGATAGTGACGACACACACACACAAGCAACACGGACACAGAGGAAGAACACTGTTCACTACGAAGATCGTAAAACGCTGTGGCTTGTTCGGTTTGGCCTTTTAGTTTGAATATGATTAAAGAAAGGCACAGGGGTGGAGAACAGCTGGACACATGCAAATATACACACGCGCACACACACACGCGCACACACACACAGCTGGCTGCATGACACCATGTCAACCGTGGCGGGAAATGAACGAGGGGGGGGCGGCGGCCAGCGCTCTAAATGCTTCGATGCGGTGCGACAGAACTAAACTACAGGTGTGTAGAGAAGAGGCGGGAACTGTTCAGACTACGCTTAGTAAACACCCAGGTGTCGCCGCAGCCAGAGTCATAGAAAGGAAGAGTTGTGTCACCGAGTTCATTCTGCTGATTTGAGTTGTTGTCGTTGTTGCTGAACTTCCAGAGTCCAGTGAGAGAACTCTCCCGTGACATGGCTTTGACCGAGGCAAGAGGTAATGTTAAGCAGCAGGTGGTTCTGGCTGGGTCCCTCCAGCCCGCTGGGTGGATGGATGGATGGATGGATGGGTGATAGATGGATGGATGGGTGGGTGATGGATGGGTGGAGGCTCCTAGGTGAGGCTGGCGTTTGAGCTGCTGGTGTTACTGTTCTTCCGTTGGCCGCTCTGCACCACGCTGGGCACCTGCAGGCCCGTCTTCACCGAGAAAGTTCCGTTCCACACCTGCAGGGGGCAGCAGAGCAATAGAGATGGTTGGGTGTGTGGCGATTATTATAATTTTTTGGCCTGATCCTTCAGTATGTTTACATGCACAGGGAAACCCGGTTAGGCAGAGTAACCAAGGGTTTGTGTTTGGGGTTAGGTTTAGGGTTAAGGGGTTGGGGTTAGGGTTAAGGGTTTTATGTATTTTATGCATTTACTTATTTACTAATTAATAATGTATTATATATAGTGTATTCAGTTTCTTTGCTGTGACAGACTAACTTACCATGAAAGCTGGGATGATGGGCTGCGTGAACTTGGTCCTGAACGTGTGCATCAGCTGCTTGAGTTTGGCGTCGTAGAAGGACAGGACCCCTGGAGACAGACAAACAGTGCGTCATGTTAGGTGATGCATCATGCAGGGGTCATCTGCATTTGTCCAAGGGCCAGAATTTTTCTAAGCCGACACTGCGGGGGCCGGACTTTCAAATAAAAACAAAAACAAATTATGTAGGCCTAATTAGCATATTATTGTTTAATATTTTCACTTTCTTACAAAATGTATGTTATTTTTATTAGCCTATATCAGTGTGAACAGACTCCTAACACCTATACTGCAGCCAGCCACCAGGGGGCGTTCGAGATATTTTGGCTTCACTTTTGGGGAGCTATCATGTTGTCCATCAATCAAGCAAATATGTCACTCAAAAAAGGCACTCTCAAAAATGTCACTCAAAAATGTCACTCTCAAAGAGCCTAAAGCGGAAAGTTGACGTGGAAAACCGCAGCTTTAATGAAGAATGGATTGATAAGTATGCATCCATCATGCCAACCTTCAGTAATGCTAAAGGTCCTGCCACCTCATTTGCAATGAAACGATCGCTGTTGCAAAAGAATACAATCCTAGGCGTCACCATTATACAAGGCATGACTTTCAAAGACACACACACACATACACACACACACACAGGAAAATACCCTGAGCAGTCAGAGGCTGTCGCAGGAAAATTGCCACCTTGAAAGCTGGACGTTTCCATGCCAGCAGAATAATTAACCGAACTTCAACTGAACCCCATGGGCACCATGTGCATCTCTTCAGGCCGTCTGGCTTCTCTCCAAACATAAACCGTTTACCGACGCTGAGGTTGTTAAGTTGTGAGTGAGGTAGGTCTGACTCCTGCATCAGGTTGTGTAGGCTACTCACTAACAATAAGCTCACAGATGGACTTATAACATCTTTAGGACCGGTGGGTCGAATGCACATATTTGGGGTCATAAATAATTTCTAATAAAATGATTTCCATCTCAATTGTTTTTGGGGTTGCTTCAATATTGGAAGAAAAAGAGCTAGATATTCTAGATACCGAATGTTTTGAATGAATTTTTGTAATTAATATTCTGCGGGCCGGATGGGAAGCTTTGGCGGGCCGGATGTGGCCCGCGGGCCGCCAGGTCACAATCCCTGTGCTAGTGCATCATGCTGGTTCATCACCTCAAGGTCCCACGCTGACCTCAACCTAGATCGAAAACGTTACGGTATAATATAAATGTGGATAATTATGTGATGACGGCGGCATAATACCAGTGAAATACATATAATGTTAATATTCACCTCATGTTAACCCTGCACTATGTACGCTTTCCCATTAGCAGCCTCTAGTGGCTGGAGTTGTAACTACAGTCATACCTTTTTATTTATTTATTTATTGTATTTATTTTAGTTCGATATTTTCAATGGAGTAAATCGCCGCAGTAGAAAAGTGTCATAGTGCAGGTTTAACATCGGGCCGTCCCGTACATCACCTTCCTCGTAGTTACAGTACACCCCTATGCGGTCGGGGATGGGGCAGTCCAGGGTGCGGGCCTTGTTGTTGTGCTTGGCCGTGAGGCTCTGCTGGAGCCAGTTATTGAGGTGGATGCACCAGGAGGCGTTGCTCTTCCCCAGCTGGTCGAAGCGCCCCAGGCTCCGCAGGGCCACGCCCACAGCGAACGCCTTGCTCTCCTTGTCGAAGCGCACCTCCCAGTACTGCTGGCCGGCGTCGATCGCGGTGTCGGCTACGGTTAGAAAGATAGGAGGGCGTGGTATTGCATTTACATTTAGATGACTTCCAAGTAAAGCTGAGAGCAATACAAGAAGAAGAAATGCATCCATTTTGTGGGCGTCATGGTTACGTCTCAAGATGCACAGTGCGGTCTGAATTCAACATTAGAGCTTAAAACCATAAAGTGCACAAGTCAGCGGACATATTTTAACCCCACATCGATTAGATACGTCCAACTCTACTCACCTAACACCGTGTAGGACTCTGCCGTGAACCGGTCCCTGCCGACCCGTGCCGTGGGCGCTCTCTTCGGGGACATCAGCGACGCCCTGGTGACAGATCAGACGGACACACACACGGGTATTAGAAGAGGGTTGGCTTCACAGGGATTCCTTGTTTGACTACAGTCTTAATCCCTAGTTTAGCGATTCAGGGTGGGGGTGGGGGGGTTTGTTTCGGACCTGGCCGGAGAGTGCATCGGGGATTGGTTGGTCCGGTTCTTGTCCTTGCGGATCTCCTGCACCTTCCCCCCGCAGCTGTCCCACTCCACGCTCAGGTCCTCCACCTTCAGGTTCTGGTGGGCCGACGCCGCGTCCAGCTTGAACAGGAAGGCTTCAAAGCAGAGAGAGTCCAAATATAATTTAAAAACATGCAAAAAATGTACAAACCACTACAACATGCTTTGGATGAAACTGCCACCAAATATAAATATGTACATATAAATAGATTGCAAGTAGTTTTGAGTATACTGTGCATCTACACAGTAAACGTATTTGTTATATGGGTCTAGAAGGAGCTAGAATGTGCTTACTCAGCGTATATATGGGCCCAACCATCCATTACAAGGACACACACACACAGCATTTACGTAACGAAACCCCGGGACACCATGATGGGCTGCTCTGGGAATGGGCTCAGTGGAGTGGGTCAAGTGGGAGAGTGTGTGTGTGTGTGTGTGTGTGTACCGTGTGTCTCCAATGTAATGGATTCAGAGAACTCCCCGGCCACGGCCTTGTTACACGCCTTCACTCTGAACGTCATGTAGCGCGTGTCGAAGCGTAGTCCTGGCAACGAGAAGACACAAACAAATAAATCCAACCGACAAAGCACACAGAAGATTTACATAACTGTTAATACACACACACACACACACACACACACACACACACACAGGAAAAGACCAATGGAAATGAGCTTGGATAGAATATAGAGATATAGAGATATAGAATATAAAGATATAGAATATAGAGATATAGATACTAGACATGGGCACCTGTGAGCGTGTGCTCCATCTCCCGGATGCCCTCCACCACCATCCAGGGGTATTCCTCCCGGATGCGTGGCGGCCCCTCGTGGTTGGTCCGCCGGTGCTCCAGGATGTAGTGGTCTATCTTGGTGTCGGGCTCTTGCAGAGTCCACGCCACGCTCACCGTGTTGTCACACACCTGGCACTCCGAGGTCTGGATCTCCGGGGTCGCCGGCACTGTGGGGCAGGTCGCGCAGGACGGGAGAGGCTTCTCGTTTTAAAACCCAGTGGTTCACAACCCTTTTTATTGGGCCCCATGACCCCATTGTCACACTAAGGGCCTGAATTGTATTTAATACGTTTGAAAGGAAGGGGTTAATCAGCCCAACATGGCGCACAGATGACTGCTGTTATTGTGGCGAGGAGGAGACATAGGAGGAGGCATAGGAGGAGACAGGAGGAGACATGGGAGGAGACAGGAGGAGACATAGGAGGAGACATAGGAGGAGACAGGAGGAGACATAGGAGGAGACAGGAGGAGACATAGGAGGGAGGAGACATGGGAGACATAGGAGGAGACATAGGAGGAGACATGGGAGGAGACATAGGCACAATGAAAGAATACAGAGAAAGGGTTTTTGTAATGTAATGACACTTGGCAGCAGTTTGCTCATGGGTACAAATGATTAGGCAGCCTGTTCTTATATACAGGACCTTTTAAAATAAAAAATGCACCATCACATATACAAGTTCCCAACCATGCCGTTGGCGTGCTTTGACCTCATCGCGGTTTTCTAACACAGACCTGGGAGGAAGGAGATCCCTCGCAACATCTCTCGCTCCTGGCTGAAGTCCACCATCATGTGACTCATGTTGTCGCTGGCTTTAGCCTTTAGCGACAGGCGGAAGGCCGGCGCCATTGTTACGCTACGAACAAAAGACACACACATAGGCGCACGTAAGCACACACACGCAGACCACGCTCACGAGAAGGAGGAAAAGAAGAAGAAGAAGAAGCAGGGCCCTGTATGCAACTGAGAAACAGTGACTGTCACGCGACACACCACGACATGACTACGGAGACAAGACTAAATCTAAACTATTTGCTACTTAAAGTGATGGACGACAGGATCGAAAACGGAAAATAACCAGAATGTATCACAGATGGACTTCACACCTCCCAAATATCTTGGCAAGAAAATACATTTATATTAATAAAGTATATTAATATACATCTCAGTCAGCTAATAAGCTCAGTCTTGGAAAGACTGGAGGAGCGTGGTCTGAATCCCTGTTGTTTTGTGTGGTTTGTTCTTCCTCAAAGTCTGAAACGGCTTCATTTAGCTGCACCGTCGCCATGACGCGAGTGTACGGTAACGGGTCACTCGGCCACGTGAGTCTACCTGGACTCGGCTACGTCCCAGGAGGGTAAACAGACTCCACCGACTGAATCGGCTTGAAGGAATAGAAGGAAATCGACTGAAATGACGTGAGATTGCAATGGATGTTCGGAGGCTTAACGCTCACCTTGAATCCCTTAAAACATAGTTAGAAGAAGTAAATGACGAGGTCTGTCATCCATCACTTTAACTAAACAAACTAGTAGTCTAACGAGGCCATCACTACCATTCAACACATGACACTGGCCACCATTTCAAACGGGTGTGACCAGAGAGCGAATAGCATTCACCAAGGAGAGGGGGGGTGACACACAATGGAGTAAAGCTACTCGGGACGGTGGAGAATAAATCAAATAATAAAGGACAAAAAAATAAAATGTCCCAGCGCATCCTAACCATGTGGTGGCGGTTGCTGCAGGACGACATTTGGGAAGGCATGCAATGCTAGGCTATGGTGAGATGGCTGGGAGGGTTAGCGGAGGCTAGGAGAAGAGGGTGGGGGGGGATGACTGGAGTACTATACCTATCCTTAATGTCTTTGGCCGCCTGGAGAGAGGAAGCGGTGGAGGAAAGGAAAGGAGGAGAGAAGAGATATGGAACGGAGAGATAACTGAGTTGGGAGCCCATGAGCTTGTGGTTCAACACTTCAACACACAAGAGCCACAGGTGTTGTGGGTTCAAACAACAGTGTCAGTAGTGGGACAAAATACAACAACAACAACAACAGCAGCAGTAATAAGACCATTTAAATTATTCAAACATGGAGACTGTAAAAACCTTCATCCACCAAATGTAAAAGACAGCTGAGGGGAACAATGGTGCCATTACTGAAGAGCGGACAAGGCTTATTACTACGGCTTATTGCTAAGGCTTGTTGCTGAGGCGGGCTATACCTGCATGAAGCCGTCCGTCTCCGAGGAGAACAGCGTCTGATTGGCTAGCTCCAGCAGCTCCTCCGAGCTCTCCAGGGCCTTGGAGCAGGCGGTTAGCTGACTCTGGGGAGTGGAGAGAGAGAGACAGAGAGAGAGAGAGACAGACAGAGAGAGAGAAAGAGGGAGAGAGAGAGAGAATCACGAGGAATGAGCCCAAATCAGAAAAGACAGGACAAGCTGGAGCGTCTCCACTGTTCACACTCAGAATAATGGAGCCATTATGTCCTAGCTATCATTTGAGAGTCAGGCCTGGTCCTGAGGGGCCTGAACAGTCTTTAAACTGTGAAAAACACAACACACAACACACACACACACACGCACAGCGGTAAACATAAGTATTAAGCTTCCTACCCACAACCACTACTTTTGAAGTGGGGGCCGACTTCGGCAGCACACACTACACGGTCTTGACGATCGGTTGTGCCTCGCCGTTGCGTCGGCGGTCCACGCAAGACGACTGGGAACATGCGGGGGGGGTTTTCACACGCGTGAAGACCCGACTATCCGATCATCTGCGCCTTCTCTGAGAGCTCGCTGGGACACGGCAACTCACGTAGACAGGAAACGAAAGACAGCGACTGCGAGGTCATCGAAATCGCTTGTCTTGAGGCCCCCCCGCACGACGCGTCAATCAGAGCCCCCCCCCCC
>OMKN01042546.1:1145-11903 GCA_900302345.1 Melanonus zugmayeri | reverse complement strand
TCATCCTCCTCATTGTTATTGTTGATGTCAAACATGCCGGTCCTCTCCTGAAGGTGGGGGTGTTGAAACTCTTTCGGTTGGTCAAATGACGGGCCACCACAGACACCTACGGTTTTAGGAGGAAAGAAGAGGGAGTCAAGTTGTTTGTTTCTTATACACACAAACACACACACACACACACAGTGTTATTTCAGTTAAAAAAAATTTAATCAGGGGTCCTTGTCGTTTCTATTTCAGTTTTTGTTTGAAAGATCCCAAAAAAGATACCAGCAATTAAACTCTACCTCCATCTTTTGATAGTCAGTTCTTCAGTTAACGGATTGCTTTTTCTACAATCACACTGAGACACACACAGACACACAGACAGACAGAAAGACAGACATATATATAAATAGACACACAGCCCGACACTCCCTACCTTCATCTGTGTCGTGTGGGGGAGGGGCCTCCTTGTAATGCATTTTCCCAGGAACCTTTGTGTGTTTCGTCGGGTGTCCTGCCAACGACAAATCAATACGCGCTTTAAACACAATTCACATTGTTCCAACAATAACAGCCAAGAGTCATCCTCAGCTTTGGTTCGATGACTGAAATATGCATGTGTTCATTGCTTGTAAAAGTACACTCGGGCGGTGTGTGTGTGTGTGTGCATGTGTGCATGTGTGCGTGTGCAACACCCTGGTGGGGCTTCCCCCCCGCGTTTCTCGTGTTACTCACCGTGTCCTCGGCGGGCGTACGCCAGGCCAGACTGCTGACTGGATCTGCGAACAAGAACGACAACAATGATAAACAGAGTATCAGTACGATCAGTGTCTTTGTCTGGCGGTATTATCTATCACGCCACTAACTCATCATTCTAAGGGGGGGGGGGGTTGCGATCAATCACACTGTAACCGGACCCGGGCGCCTTCGGGCCACGTATCACGTGCAACAAGCTCTTAGTGGCTTTATTTCCCCCGTGTAAGTACCGGCAGCACATCGATCTGTTTGGGACATGCGCGCGCGCCCTGTTGCCGGGGCTATGGGATCGCGTGTGTGAGCTGCAGACCGGCCGGTGAGATCACGTCCCTGGGTGCGGGAGGGGAGTCTGGAACGTACAGATGCTGCCCCCTCGTTTCTTGCCGGAAAATCACATCACTCTTTCCGTGTTTATTTCTCACCGCGAGCTAAAAGGCCCGCTAGGTCAGAAGGGGAAGGCCGACATTAAATAAAGAGAGCCGTACGAACCTCTTACGTCTTCTACGCGCGTTAGGCGAGACACGTTCCTAATTCGCTCTAGTTCAACTGAACCCTCTGCTTTGTTCTACAACCTCCAGACATAATCTAGGTCCAGGTGTGGCGATGTCAGCATGTCACGTATTACTGCATCCTTTGCATCATTTTATTTCAATGACTTATTGTTGTGCCTCCAGGACATCGTGCACTATTGTGTTGTGTGCCATTTGTGTTAAATCCCTCCTGCCACAAAGTGGCGGAGCCTGGATCACATGACCCCTGTCCCTGGATGCCGCCTCCGACACACACACACAGACACATGCACGCACGGCGTGAGGGTGTCACTTTGTGAAACACATCGGACGTGCTTGTCGTTTTGTTTTCCGCTCCGCTCAATTCCAGAAAGAGCCTTAAGTTTGGATTGTTTTCAGTGACAGTAATATCGCAGGTTTAGACTACTTACCAAGGCGTACAAAACAACAAGTGCTGAGTTTAGTTTGTTTGTTTTGTTCTTAGTTTGTTTGTTTCGTTCTTAGTTTGTTTGTTTCGTTCTTGTTTTCTCCACCCACTCCACCCACTTTTCTGTGATTCAAGTGGGGGAATTCAACCGGCTCCCTCTGACACTCACAGTTCCTGAGAAGAGGTTGGTTCTGACTAACGTGATTTTGCAAACTTCGGATCGGAATATGTGGGTGTGACACACATACACACACACACACATATACACATACACACATACACACACATACACACATATACACACACACACATACATAGAATTGAATGGATGTAAAAAGGTGTACTTTTCTTACCCTTCGTTGCAGGTCCATGGCTGGGATGGGTGTCTATATTTAGCGGACAACTGGTACTCCTCCTTCACAGCGGCCTGGTTTGGTCCCTCCTCCTCCTCCTCCTCCCTCCTCTCTTCCTCCTCGTCTCCTTTATTTGAGCTTCTGTCTTCTGCTGACAAGGCCTCATCCCTGGTGCTGGCATGCTCTCTGTCGCATGACAAGCTGCTGCTGACCTGCAGGCAAACAGACACACAGGCAAATTCACCAACTCAACTCTTGTGCCCAAGGGAGACATTTCTACATATAGAAAATATACACTTAAATAAAGTGTACTGTATATTTTGTTCACTGACTTGTATTCCTCCACTACTCACTCCACCAATGTTTTTAGCATTTTGTTAACTAGCATTATCATCACTTGACGTCGACTTGAGTCGATGAGGATAAAACAGAATGAAACAGAAAGAGTTTATATCTATGTATAATTATTATGTCAATGATTTTTTTTTTACCCTGCCATATCAAAATACATATTCTATTGTAATTCACACTTTCCACCGATTGAAATACTACCGCATTGAACGGTACCATGTGTGTGTATTTACCTCGGTGGAGGCCGGCCTCTGGTGGTCCTCTGCTCGGATTGTCTCAACGCTGCTGTTACACATGGGAGAGGTGGTGTAGATGGTGGGGCCGAAGCTCTGCTTGCACTGCAGAAGGGACAGAGCGGTCCTGCTGCTCAGACCCAGGGGATTGGGATTGTAGCTGCCAGTGGACCAAGAGGAATACACAGAAGGCCTCCGCTCATCCAAAGCAAATGGGTTGGGCTTAATGTAGTTGAGGTAGCACCAGCTGTTGCAGGTGCTGGACTCCAGACTGAGGAAGGACACTCCGATCTGTTCGACCGGCGAACACGCACCGGGCCGCTGCCTGACGTCCTCCTCATTTCCACTCCCTGCTTCTGCCGACACCTTGTCCTTGATGCCCCTCTCCTCTTCCTCCTCCTCCTTCACTCGTTTCTGCTGCTGCTGGGACTCGGGGCTGAACTCAATGCTGTTTGAAGGCGACAACATCCGCTTGTTGCCCCCCGTGCCCGGTGACCTCAGCAGGTCCTCAGTGGACCAATCCTGAGACTCTGGACCTGCGTTGCTGCGGCCCTGGTGTGTGGACGTCGAAACGCTTGCGCCGTATGCGATGGCGCTCATGAGCTGGAGGGAGGACCCCACGGGAGCAGTCTGAGATTGCGCAGTGTATATGGCGCACGCCGGGATGAGGGTGTCTGCCTGAAGACGCACCGCCACCGTCGGGGAAGGCAGAGGCCTCAGCAATTCGGGATTTATAGTTATGTTTGGGTGAGAACGGATTGGAATTGGAAGGGAACTTGTGGCTTGAACCCTGGAATACTCCCTGTTGGTCTGTGTGGGGATCTCAAGCTTCAGCCCGGTGGACATCGGGAGATAGTGAGCCCGCGCTGCCCCAGAGAGACCCTGTGTTCCCGGGTAGTGTTGGACGCATCGAGGGGGAAGGCCCAGGGGATGTCCTGCGTGGACGGAGGAGCTACCTTCACTAGCGGGGCCGATGGTTCGCCCGTCGACTGAAGTGAGATCACTCCTGCCTGTCAGTTGAATATTTTGGCGTTTCCACTGAGAGAAGAGCTCTTGATGCAGAGATCGTGCCGGTGTGCCCAACGCCCTATCGTCCGATGAAGGAGACGTAACCGTAGCTGTAGTGCCGCAGTTCACAGCCATTGAGCTCATATCGGACGACACGCCGGCACTGACGAGGCCCAAAACCAGATGGGCGGACGGCATTATCGCTTCGCTGCCCGCCCCCTCCTGTTCCTCCTCCTCCTCCTCTGGATCTCTGACCGCACTGTGTTTGAGGAGGAGGCATTTTCTCCTCTCTCTCCAGCCGACTGCGGAGCGCTCGGGGGACAGGCAGCTGTAGTCGAAGGATTTACTGCGGTTCTCGGACATCGGGACACCCTGCTGGGGGTCATGGGGCGCCTGCTCTGAGGCCGAGCGCCTCATCTCCCTGTGCTGATGCGCCCCGGGGACTGTCAACGTGTGGGAGGCCCTTGACCTCCTCAGTGGCGTCGTCGCCGTGGAGACCACTTCCGGGTCGACCCTGCCCGACTCCTCGAACGACGCGGAGCGGCTCGACGTGTAGGACGCGCCGCTGTCCTGGCTGGGACTACGCGGAAGGGAGACAGAAGAGTCAAAGCTGGAGGACTCCCCTGAGGACTGGGCTATTTCGGCGAGGCGCAAGCGCTTCTTCTTGGGCGGGAGCTTTTCGATCGGGAGCCGGGCCAGAGTGGGGCTTCTCTGCGGCCACTGGAATTCCTCCAGTTTCTCGGGCTGCTTCAACGCGGACGTGGCCTCGGAGGATGACTGAATGTCCATATTTGAATCTTCTGTCACCAGTATTTCAGGAACCCGCACATTGTGTTGGTGGACCAGGTTTCGGGTGGGCGTCGACTCGGCCGGGTGCTGCTCTTGGGTTGGCTTGTTCTGACACGCCGTTTGATAATCCTGGCGCATCGGAGATGCGTTAGTCGACTCTTTGCGTGTGTTCTCGGAGCACAACGTATCCTGTTTTTCAAATGAACTTGTGTGTTGAATAACTGAGAGGGTATGTGGTTTGGGTCTTCTGGTGTCTTCGTGAGCTATGGCGCTTTCCTCTCTACACTGTAGAGGTGCTGAAAATGGAAGGGAGGGGGAGGAGCATGCGACAGGAGAAGAGGGGTCGTCGGATTCAAAACTTTCTTCTTTGCGCCTTTTGCGCATTGCTTGTGCTCCTGGTCGAACGGGGTGCATAATTACTTGGGGATGGTCCTTTTGGTTAGCGACTGACACGCTGGCGTTTCCGTAGCTCTGTGCTGAACAAACACTTTGCTTGTGGGTTTTGTAACCTTCCCAGATTTTGCATTCAGTGCCACATGCCTCAGACTTGTATGGTTGCAGTCGAGTTGGCTTGTGGTCAGGCACCGTGGTTTTCAAGTTTTCTTGGTGAAATGGGTGAAAACTGCAATGGTCCTCTTTTGGGAGTTCAGCACTAAGTGGTATTTCAATAGCTGGCTGCCGTCGTAGCATCCCAATGCGACGGGATGGTTGTAGTTGAGAAGGCGTCTGTTGCTCAAATGATTGACTTTGGCGAAACCTTGGGGGACTGTTGCTGGAGACATCTAAAGAGTTTGTAGCGAATGGCATAGACTGACTTCTTAACAGAGGACCTGTTGATGTATGAGGAGCCAGTGGATCTATTTTTAAAGACTGATGTTGAAATTTTTCACATGGAACACCCATAGTGATGGAGCCACTATTTTTATAGCTAGGATCCTCACTCTTAGGGTTCATGATAGGTTCTTTAATATTTACACTTTTTTGGGACTCTGAGCTACTCTTTCTGGAGAGTGAGAATCTCCTGGGTTTCACACTGTCAATCTTACTTGTGTCCACCACAGCTTCGTTGATAGTAATGAGCTTGGTGATGTGGTCAATGACCTGCTTCTTGGGCACTGTGAACGGGATGTTTTTCTCCTCTTCGCCTGATAACTGCTGGTTTTGGTGACGAGACATTCTCTGCAGGTGTCCCAAACGTCCATATTTACCGAGGATGATTTCCGCGTAGCTTTTGGCACTTGTGTTTGGGGGGCTGTCTTGGGACTGCTCGGTGCTCTCAGAGCGAGAAAAATAGCCCGACTCTGTACTACCTCTGCTCCCCAAGAGGGAGGACGAAACCTTTTCATCGGACGAGTCCAGGGGGCCGCGTTTCCCCCTACTAAGACGCATGGCCAGTCTCTTTTTCACGGCATAAGAGTCATCCATCCCTCCGGACAAATCTTTAGTCCCGTCGCTTTCACGGCTCTTGGCAGAGGTTGTGCTGCTCTGGCGTTCCATGCCGGCCACGGATGATGGCAACTGCTTGGCCTCATCCTCCTCATCCTCGGTCGCCTGCTCCTCCAGAGACCGTGGCTCTGAGAAGGCCAGGCCGGCCTTCACCCGGTGTGTGTGGGATTTGCGGTGTTTGTACAGGTTGCTTTTGGTCTTGAAGGAGAAGCCGCACGGAGCGCAGGGGTATGGACGCTCTCCGGTGTGGGAGCGTATGTGCTTCTGTAGGACACTGGGCTTTGCGCACGCCCGCCCACAGTAGCTGCAGACATACCTGCCAGGCCTCGGGGGCTTGCGCTCCCGTTTGAGTTTCGGCGTTCCGTCTGGCGTCTCCTGCTCGGCCGGGATGGAACCAGTAGCAGAGCACACCGGGACTCCTGATGACAGACAGGGAACCCTGGTTACCTTTGATGTTATCTTTGTTGTTGTTGCTACTGCTGTTGTTGCTGTCGTCGTTGCTGTCGCCGTCGTCGTCGCCGTCGCCGCTGCCTCCTCAGCATGGTTACCTTCCGTCATTGTGTCCGCCTCGATGCTCTGTTGCTGGTGCTTGAGACGCTTGCGTTGAGGATGCGTTCTCCGCGACTGTTTGGTCTGGCGAGTTGTGCCATGGGGCTTCTGAGGGGGGGCCTGCTGCTGCCGTGGCTGCCGTGTGGATGGGGTCTTGGGCTGAGGGTCTCGGGGAGGAGCCTCTGGATGAGATGGACGTTCTTGACCTCCGGGCAGCTCCCCAGTTGTCAGGCGACTATGCAAGCCCTCCATAAAATGTAAGAGCAGCCTCAGGTAGACACACGATATGCGTCTGCCTGCGCCAGTCTACAAAGTTCAGACCAATTCATGAACTGAATGAGGTGTGTAAATGTCTGTAGATATAATTACATTCACTTTTGTCTTATTTTTTAATCTATTGCTTGACGGTAGAATGACATCAACAATCAAGAAAGGGAGGGCGTCGATCAAGGCAACTGTGATTTGTCATCTGTGTGAAAGTCCTTTCATTCTCGGACCTGGAGCGTCCCATCATGTAGCGCTGAGCCAGTCTGGCTGCCACACAGTCTCGTGCTTAGTTGAGTCTTTTGCCCCAACAATGGCATCTGCAATAAAAAATAACGAAAAAAATAATGTCACATTAATGGATTCAGCTGAATGAAAAGACACTAATTTTGCCCACAACCATAGATAACCTCTTGAGTATAAGCATACACAAGAATATTCTTTCATTCAGTGGTTTTCTAATAAGCTATACCTTTCTCATCTGAAAGTCATTATCCACAATGTGCTCCTGGGAGAATCCTCTCGCTTACAGCAATGCCTTTTCAGTCTAGACTGTTCCATGACAAGGCAAGACAGAAATTTCCCAAATGTCAAAATGATTCATAAATGAAGTTGTTTGATTGTATACTCAGCCAAAGCCGGTATGTGTATGCCATCTGGGTATGTGAGTTACCTCCTTCATTACAGGGAAAACAAAACAAAAGAAGAAGCTTTTTTTTTTACACGATTTACACGTCTGATCGTACTCACTCCTAACTTTGATCCGTGTTGTTGTAAAAGAGCATTTTCTAATGATGTGGAGCCTTCACTTGAGGTTTGCCGCTTTTCGTAATTAATTGCACTGGGATTAACTAAGGGACTGTGGCAGCAGAGGTAGCTAATTAATGGTGGAGTGAATATTTGACACGTAGTTTAAGTCAATACAAGGACATGCTTCTTCTACCTTGTGATGTATAAGGTTACACACACTAGACACTGCTTGGATGCTTGTCGCTTACAATCAGAGAGATGCATCTGTTACTGAATTCAGCCAAAATGGAAAAAGGAGGGAAAACAGAAGAGAGTTCTACTAAGAGAGTTTACAGTATATATACAGTATATATATATACTGTATATACACACACATGTACAAGGAACACATTTTTAAATTCCTTTATTTTGACCATGAATATCTCAATAGCCAATGTCTTAAAATGTTTTTTACGCGCTGTTACACTCAACTCAACAAACTAAAGCCAAAACTACACTTCCCTCCTCGTCAAAACTCCTCAACGTGAATGCTTCATTTCACTTGATTATGGAAATAGCTGGCTTATCTGGAAGAGTGGGAGAGCGGAGAGAGAGAAGGGAACTTCCATGCCAAGCCCAAAGGTAGCTGAAGACGCATGCGTGTTTTTCGTGTGAAACACAACGTAGCAGTTGGTGCGTCATCCTATGCAATGCATCCTGTCCTGCTGGGTTTTAGCACACCTACACCCTAGTGATGGTATACAGTATGTCCAACTACATTACATACATTCCCTGGAAACCTGTGCTAATTCTATGTTACTAATGTGGAGAAATACAACATAATAAAGACATTTTAAATGCCAACAGGTAACTTGGCTGCACTTCTGAGAGGACAGTGTTGAACTCAGACTTCTTCAGAATTGACACCATACACCTCACTGTCTCTATCACCCACCACACCCCACCCCTCGATGAGGGGACTGAATGAAATGTAGACTGTTTGGTTTTACACGTGGACCTGCTGTTATGGATTATCCTTTATATTTAGTGTTTTGTAATTACACTACAGATTTGCATGCGAGATGTGTTTGAAATGCCCTGAAATTGGTAGACATTTGGTCAGTAAAAACGCTGCCAATGACGGCTTCATTAGCAGATTCGCACCAGATTTTAAGAACACAGTGTGCATATAGGGTTACGATGAGTAAATAGGTTAAAATAAGTTCTAGATGCTAAAGGACTTAATCTAATATAATCTACAGTTTGTTTTTGAACATCCATCTGCTAATTTACACTCGTACACGTGAGCGACACCCGCGCTAGGCGTCGATAACGAGCAGCGCTCTCAGAATGTGCAAATTAACTTTTCGGGGAGGGGTTATTCTCATCTCTTCCTGGAGCCTGTGCTCCACACCTAGCTTGATATCTGACTGTTTTGGCGTCTGTGCAAATATCACTGACAACAACATGAGCCATATGTAGGCACTGTATTCTAGTTGCCAAAACCTGTATACAAAAAAATAAAAAATAAAAGAGCAAATTGGGGCGGAAATGGGATATTCCCTGAATACTAGCCATGGGGACATCACTCCAAACATTTACATACAGTATGCTTGTTGGCTGGCTTTACCAAAAGATGCACATAAAGCATAGAAACAAAAAGACGGTCCCAAATATCGATAAAATATTAGCCTCACATGGAACCAGAGAGAAAAAAAGCATATTGTATAAATGGCTTAAAAACATTTTTTGTGTGAATTTCCTCCACTCACACTAATGGGTACCCAGCGGTGGTTCCTATGGTAACGGCCCTAAACCATGCGGTAGCAGATGGAAGGAGAGCTGGAGGGCTAAATTTATCTCCCAGCATCCTTACTGACTACAGAGGGAGAGATAGGCCTAGACCTAGAGAGAGAGAGAGAGAGAGAGCGACAGAGAGGAGAGGAGGAACGACAGAGTAAGAGGAAGGGGGGGGGAGAGAGAGATGGACAGAGACGGAAATACTGAGCGGAAAAATACAAGAAAATACAAGAAAAACACACACACACACACACACACAGCTCTGGCACTTTTGAAAAAGAAAAAAATAATACACACATCACACACAAAAATCAATGGGAGTGTTGGATTCCTTGGAGATATGCGTCTGATACTGAAATCAAGTGGAGAGAAGACAGAGTTTACTATATAGTATATATATATATATACTATACTATATATACTATATATATATAGTATATATAGTATAGTATATATATATATATATATACGGTATATATATATATATATTATACTATATATACTATACTATATATATATATAGTATATATATAGTATAGATACAAATGTTTTAAAGTAAATTCCTTGTTTTTTAACAACCATGAATATTTCAGACAATAGCCATTGTCTTCAAATGTTGTTTTTTTAACACATTATTACAACAATGCATCTTCAGAGAGAGTGAGAGAGTGAGAGAGAGAGAGAGAGAGAGAGAGGGAGGACTGCTGGGGACAAAGGGGGAGACCTTTTGGGCATCCCACTTCTCTTGGACCTAGGACACACTGTGTGTGTGAGCACGTTTGTGCACGTTCCTTAGATATGCTCTGGAGCACTGGACGCACAGGGAGCCCATTCACTCCCGGGTTCAGGGCCCATATGGACAAGTGTGCACCGCTCTCCTACCTCTTTCACTAGGACACATGACACACACACACTCACACACGCATGCACACACATATGTACACGCATGCACACACTCACACATGCATGCACACACATATGTACATGCACGCACACACAAACGCACACACGCGCACACACATGCACGCACGCACAAATGCACACACGCACACACACGCATGCACACACACACATGCTTGCACACACATATGTACACACACGCACAAATGCACACACACACGCATGCATGTATACACACCTCATATGCACACACATTCATGCATGCACACGCAAATACATAAATACAGGCATACACTCAGAGACACACACACACACACACACACACTTACAGAAACACCGACATGCACACATGCACAAAACCAGCACTAGGTCTTCCATGTCGTCTCTCAACACAAAACGTGATTTCTAAAGCGCACACGCCACGATTTCCCTGGAATAGCCTGCTCAGCCTACTGCCCCCGCGACCCGACTCCGGATAAGCGGTGGACAATGGATGGATGGATGGACACGCCACGATTTCCCCAAACACAATCATATCGACGACGCGGCCGAGCTCAGTGGTAACCATGACGTCGACAACAGACGCCGGCCTGAGACGCCGTCACGTCGCGGCATATCGCCATCACTGCGTACAAACCGCGCCGTCCTTCTTCGCGACGTCA